>SJYA01001565.1:291749-346314 GCA_006410615.1 Neotragus moschatus | reverse complement strand
ACCCCAGCCAAATGACAAGGGTTCCCTGCAGTTCCCTTTGCTTTGTTGTTTTTCTTTTTAATTTTTAACAGTTTCCATGAGACCTAATTCACACAATATACAATTCAGCCATTCAAAGTGTACAAGTCAATGATTTTTAGTATATTCACAGATATGTCCAACCATCACCACTGCAGATCACCTCAGAAAGAAACATGTATCCTTTGACTATCACCCCCTATGCCCCACTCCCTGCTCCCTAGCCTCTAAGCAACCTCTTGTCTACTTTCTGTCTCTATAGACTTCGTAATTCTGGACTTTCATGTGAATCATATAGTATGTGACTTCTTTCACTTAGTATAATGTTTTTAAGGTTCATCCATGCTTAGCATGTATCAATACTTCTTTCTTTTATGAACAAATAATATTTCGTTAGATGAATATATCATATTTTTTTATCCATTCGTCTGCTGATGGGCACTTGGGTTGTTTCCACCTTTTGGCTATTGTGAATAATGCTGCTGTGAACATTTGGGTTCAAGTTCCCTTTGCTTGAAAACTCCTGTTCTTTTCAATGAAGAAATTTCCACATTGCCACCTAAGGCTTTCCTTTAATTTGTTTCCCTCTTCAAACATGTGGGTACCAGTCAAGATGGTAGAATAGAAATACATGGAGCTCACCTCCTCCTATACATACTGGGTTGGCCAAAATGGTCATTCAAACTTTTCCATAGCATCTTATAGCCAATCCAATTCATTAGGAATTCCTTGAAGTCCTGGCATATTGATGGTACTCTTTCCAGAGCTGACACAGGTTTTCCCCTATTTTAATATTCATTTGATAATTTAGTTATGATCCAAAAGGGAAAGATTTTGCTGGCTTTGCTTTAAGTATCTCTACTACTGAAGTCTATTCTTGTACCCTTACCAAGAGAATAGTGAATATAAGTTAACTATTGTTTAATGACCCAAATTTTTTGTCATAAACATGAATATTCACTGAATTAATTATGGGTCCACTGATATTCATAATTCTGTTTATTACATGAAATGGCCTTAGAAAATGTGTTTTCCCATATATATTATCATCATGAGGGCATCAGTACTATTTATTGAGCCCTCAGTGTAATGAGTCAAGGATGGCAAATGGTAGGTGAGAATAATATTTATATATTTTAGGTCTTCTATGCTATAATTAGGACTAAAATTATACAAATATGATCTATGAATAATTAAAAATAATAATAAATCATATGAAGAGAATTAACAGGCTGAAAAGAAAGAGGACAAGAAGAAGGAACCATCTCTGTTGGAGCTTTCTGGAAAGAATTAGCCAAGGAGAATTTACCATTTAACTACTTATTGCAATAAAATTGATTTAGTAAGATTAAAAAAATGTTTTAAATTTGAATCTTTTCATTAAATATTTGGGTGATGCTTCAGTGATGAAGTGAAATTAGCAGGCAAGCAGTTTTCAGGTTTGCGCTTCCAGAGAAAAGATTTTCTTAGTGCTGAATGAAGTAGATCCTGACCTGTGGGCAAGCAGGCCTTCCTGTGGTGCAGGTGGCAGTCATTAGCACAGTTCACAAACCTTTCTGTCCAGGAACTTGGTGGGATTCTGCTTCACTGCCCTTTTGAAGTTGGGCTTGGCCACATGATTTGCCTTGACCAATGAGATTTGAGTAGAAGTGATATGGGTCACTTCCAGGAGGAAGCTTTGCCAAGCACCCAACTCATATAGTTCTCTTTCCAGCACTGGGTGGACAGGCAGCCTTCATCAACTTTGCTACTTGAGTAAGGATGGCAAACAGAGAGCCCTTTGCCAGCTAGCTTCCAACCTGCAGTGTGAGCAACCTAGAAAACCTTATGTGCTAGGCCGCTGAGATTCTGGAGTTGCTTAGCTTATTCTAATTCAGCACATGAGGCTCAGAATATGGTCAGTTTATAAAATCAAGAGAAAGCCATCCTTTCTAGGAGTTGTCTGTTGCCCCACATCTTTACAAGTCTCCAAGTTGGGTTTTCAGTGGCTCTTTCCTTACCTGGGGGCACCACATGGCCGTTGCCCTATGGAAGAACCATGTGCTGTAGCCCTCCTGGTCTGGATGTCCACCCACCAAGGAAGGGCTTCTTCTCACCTCGGCCCTCAGCTCTTCTTGCATGGACCTTGAGTCTTAGCCTCTTTTGGCTGGTGGTTTACTAGGACCAGAAGCATTAGTGCTGGAACAGAAACTGAGCTCCTGAGATGACCCACCCTCCTGTCTTTTCATTTCAGAGCAACTTTTCATCTTCTCCTTCTCACCTGTTAGGAGACACTCCTCCCAGGTGGTTACTCTCCTTGTACCAGACTCTGAGAGGAGAGCTCAGCCTGCTGCATCCCTTTTGAAGGTTGCATAGTCTGTCCACACCATCTCAGTGAATCATAGAGTGGTTCTGGTCACAACCTTTTTTCTTCTGTATCAGCAGTGGGGGGTGGGGGTGGGAATCCCTGCTCCACCAGTTTCACCTGTTTATCTAACTTCATCTTCCCTTTTTGTCTTACTAACCACTTTTTAGAGTTTAGTAATAAGCTTACTCATATCTGGAGAACCAGGCTATTACTCTATGTGAAAATACATCTCTCACTCTCCTGTGCCTTGATACAGGAAAATTTTAAAAGTGAAATGCATAATCCGTGAGTACAAAATGCTTACAGTTTTGTTGGAGAAAGAACTTGTGTATGTGAAATAATGCCTGAATGAAAGAGTATTACATTTTAGCATAGTGTCTATACCAATAAATTCTATGTCATATTGTTTGGACAGTTGGACAATTAAGCAGTAGCTGGTTAGGTGCAAACTGCATATGGTTGGTTTTATTAAGGTAAACAAACCTTGCTGAGGTTTTGAAGGAAGAAACGGTTGCATTCTCTGTCTCATCTTCTGGGATGTGAAGAAACAATAAAGCTGCTGATTGGATTTCAGCAGACATAGAGAAATAGAACATTTTGCTTCATTGCATGACAAGAACTGTACTGAGACAAACCACTCAAATCCATATGTGTGTACAGACAGACCAAGCACTTTAGTGAAATTGTTTTCTTTAATTTCTGTAAGAATTACTAAGAGCATAGTGAAGGTGAAAAACATGGCAAAATCAATCATTTAAGTTCAGATCCTTGACCTGAACTGTATGGAAGCTACAGGCTGGGCCTCAGGATGTGTCAGTGGAAAGACAAATGCAGCCATTAAAAAAAAATAATTCATTTTATTTTTGACTGTGCTGGGTCTTCACTGCTTCCTGGGCTTCTTTTCTAGTTGAGGCAAGTGGGGGTTCGTCTCTAGCTGCAGTGCACAGAGCTCCCATTCGTGATGGCTTCTCTTGTTGCGGAGCAGGGGCTCTAGAGCACAGGCTCGATAGTTGTGGTGCATGGGCTTAGTTTTGTGTGGGGTCTTCCCGTATCAGGGATCGAACCCATGTCTCTTGCATTGGCAGGTGGATTGTTTACTGAGCCACCAGGGAAACCTAGGAAGTCATTTTTCTTAGCCTCCTGTGGATACCCAGATATATTCCAGAAAGCGTTCTTTCTTCTAAGGATATGTGACTTGTATACTCTCCCCTTTTGGAAGTCCCCCACAGCATCATGCTGTTAAACTCATCCTGTAGCTTTAATGTTATCGAAAATAGTGTTCCAAAGGGGAATTTCTCTTTCTCATTCTTGCAGATTTGAAAGTTTTCGTGTGTTGTGTTTCTCTGTAGCAGCAATCAGCAAGGCCTATGGGAAAACAAAGTGTCTCCAAGAACAGGAAAGAAAAGTGTGAGAAAAAGCAGTTGTCATCTCACTCCTAGCCTTTTTGAGCCATTAATTTAGTTGTAGATTTCTCCAGAGCAACTCCTTTCTCTATCCCTGCTCTACTCACTCATGGGAGAACAAAAGGTCATCATTTTCTGTAAACACATCATGCATTTTGACTTGGGCAGGACTAGCTTTCACACAAAACAGCTGAAATAGGGAATTCCAGTCCATGTTCTTCTCCTCCAGGGCCATCTGTATCTGCCTGAGCCGGGGCAGTATTTGCCCCAGCCCCTTCTTCCTTTCGTTTCCTGAGCCTCCATGCTTGGCTCTCACTGGTGCTCTCACTGGCACGGCCCACGTTTTTGTGCAATAGACACGGTTTTGGGTGTTCTAGAGGTAGCTACCCAATCTTATTACCTGTCCCAGCCTTGCTCCCTTTCTTATTATCTTTGCCTTTGAAATCTTGCATGAACGGCTATTATTAGCTCTCTCTCCTCCACCACCTTGATTCTGCGCCTCAATTCACAGGTGGACTTGTGACCTCTGATCATTCCTAGGACTGGCCCTGCATGCCCCAGAATCTTTTTTTATCCCATTTCCATGTCTCATGTGTCTGTGTAATTTCAATCCCTCCCCTTGGTTGTTGCCTCGGAAGCACTGCTTCCCCATCACCTCCATACAGGTGATCTTCTTTTCTGATCTCAACTATAGTGTTTCCAGTGATGGCTTTGTTTTCTTCTGTGGACCCTTTGGACCCTCATCTACAATTTCTTAAATTAACCTTTCCTTTTCCATCTCCATGTTCCATTTCAGCATCACCTCTATTTCAGCCACATAACTCCCTCCTCCTAGAGGGCATTTCCTCCCCGCTGCTCGAGCCCCATTCCAGGAATAGCTCCGCATCCTCTGGGCTCAGTGTAGGGCCCCCACACGGAGACTCTGCCCCAGACCACCCTCTCTGAGTAAGGTCCTCCTCTTGTCGTCTCTCTCGTCACTCTATTAACCTCCACTATAGCACTTATCAACACTATGATTATTTATCTTTTATTTGTCTGTGATCTGATTTCCTGAATAAATTATAAGTGCCATAAAGCAGAACCCAAGTTTGTTCTGTTCAGCACTAAATACTCCAAGAACAATGCCTAACACATAACAAGAGCATCGTGATTCTGTGGTGACTAGATGGATGAATTTCCCTGGCCCTCAGACCCTGAACTTCACAGACTTACTGACTTTCTCCCCTTGCTTTCTCTCCACGAAAGTGAAAGAAAGTGAAATAGCTCAGTCGTGTCTGACTATTTGCGACCCCATGGACTGTAGTCTATCAGGCTTCTCCGTCCATGGGATTTTCCAGGCAAGAGTGCTGGAGTGGATTGCCATTTCCTTCTCCAGGGAATCTTCTCGACCCAGGAATCGAACCTGGGTCTCCCGCATTGCAGACAGATGCTTTACCATCTGAGCCACCAGGGAAGCCTTTCTCTCCATATTGAATCTCAAAACTGTTAACTTTCTTGCATAAAACCTTGCTTCTTTCTGGATTATTATAATTAGTCTTCTAATTAGTGGTCCATTGGCTCTGTTCCCTTTACTGTCTTCATTGCTCATTACTAAAGTATTTGTCATAACTGTTACTTTTCATTTTCAAAAATCTTTACTTGTTTTGCACCATAGCCAGTCATTGTACCTTAGCCATCACACATCCTCCTGGGCCTTCTGTCTAATCAAGCTGCATCTCAGTTGCACCATTCATACCTTGTCAACCTGCATGTGCCCATGTATTCCATCACATGTACCCCCCTCCATATTCCCCTATCCATCAGTAAGCCCCCACCTCCAGCCAGAATTAGATCCTGCTCTCTCTGAATTCTCTGAAGATTTTTATTTATGTTCTTCAGTGACATATTACTTTCTTCCTTGTACTGTGATTGTTTATGTATACGTTGTTTTCCTAAGTAGATTGAAAATATCTCAACAAAAATATCTCATATGTATATATTTTTTGCATTTTACTCAGTGCCTAGAAATTTTTATATCAACAGATATTTGTTTAATAAGTACACAGATGATGTAATAATCTCTAATGCAGATAAACTACATGAGTGGGGTAAGACATGCCAAGCACTGTGAAATGTGAGAGGGGAAACAAGTAAGATTCTGCGGTTTAGTCCATCATAGCTGTCCTCTCAGAGGATTTATCTACCACGGAGATGTTTCTCTTGAGGTCACTGACTTCTGCTTTCCTTCCTTCTTCTTTGGACCTTTAACTGGCAGTGGGGACCCGAGCTCAGAGACCAGTGTCAGGGATGGAGTCTGAGGACTGGCTTCACACCCTCATGTTTCACACCACTAGCTTAGCTGAGAGCCAACAGAGCAACGTTTGACTGAGATCAAAATGACCATAAGAAAATTAGATCTGTCCTGGAATTAGTCTGATGGGAAGTGGAACAGTTACCAATTTTTCTTTATCTTCCTTTTCATCTCTCCTTCTCAGACTTTAAGGTCTAAGTTCTGTTCAAATTATAAAACAGAATTTTATTTGTAATTAGAAAGGTTTCTGAAACCTGGTTGCTCTTTTTTCCCTTGAGGCTCAGAATCCTTTATTAGCAGAGCTTATAGCAGAGTGGAAAGCAGGTTGATCTCCTGTACTGGTTCTGGTCATTTGGTAGAGGCTTCCTGGAGTGCCATGTTTCTCAAATGACTTATCCTCTAGTATCCAAGTGTCACGATTCATTATAAATGTTTGCCGTGGTTGCAGTAGGAGGGAGTGGGCACATATGTTCTCCTGTTTGGACAACATGTGATTGCTGAGCCCTTGCTGTGTGTCAGGCACTTTGCTGATCACTGGGGATGGGGGAACAAAAGGAAAGGAGTGATTCTGCTCACAGACTTGTGAGGAAGGCAGCCAAGTAAATTCTGCAAGTGTGAAGAGTCTTGAGATAGGAGAAGTTCATAGCGCTTTGGGAGTACATGGTTGAAGAAACTTAAATTTAACCTTATAAAATGAAAATTAATGTGTTACTTATAAAAATTAATAAGCACCTTTATGAAAATTATTGTGTTTTACTTATGAAAGTGAATGTGTCCAGGGTCACATAGCCACTAGTTTGCATAATTAGAAATTTTACCCAAGATAGTCTTCCTTCACAGCTTCTGTTCCTGTGTTGTTATTGTGATTTTTCATATCACATGAGATGAGCAATAGTATGCTAGAGTCAGCCTGTGCTCTCTCATGAGAGGTGATTGTGTAGCTTCAGAAATTTTGCACGTTTTTTTAAAAAAATTTATTGGAGTTTTGTTCATTTAGAATATTGTGTTAGTTTCAGGTGTGCATTGAAGAGAAATTTTGCATATTTTTTGATGTAGTGTCAAGCTTGAAATCAGTCATGTGGGAGTGTTTATACCAGGGAAATTGGCATCCACTCTAAATCAAGTTTTTTCACTTCCCCAAAGAGCTGGTTATTGAACAGTTATTAGTATGCCACTGAATGTGCAATACTATCACATTCTTTAAAAATTCACAAAATACAATTGGATTTTTATAAAAATCTAGTGGCTCTTCCCAGCTGGTGCTAGTGGTAAAGAATCTACCTGCAATGTTGGAGATGCTAGTTTGATCCTTCAGTTGGGAAGATCCCCTGGAGAGGGAAACAGCAACCCACTCCAGTATTCTTGCCTGGAAAATCCTATGGACAGAGGAGCCTGGCAGGCTAGGGTCCATAGGGTCATAAAGAGTCAGACATGACTGAGCATGTACACACAACATCAGTGGACCTGAAATTTTTGTAACATAGGAATCATTTGGGAATGTTTGTTAAATGGATTTGGGTTCAATAAGTCTAGACTGAGAAAATAAATTTGCATTAAAAAAAAATCCAAGGTGATTAGATGCTGTCAGAAATGAGAACACACTTTAGGAAATAATGTTTTCAAGTAACTATTTCATAAGAAAAGTGCAGGGTGAACTCCCTAGGTCAATGTGTCCAACTCTGGCTACACATTAGAAACACCTATGGGAGACAATATACAATATCAATGCCTGGGTTCCACCCCAAAGCCGATTAAATCAGGATACTAAACATGAAATTGATGGCATGTGCCCATTGTATTTCAGAATTTCTATGGACAAGTTACTACTCTGTGACTGTTGTCACCCTCCCTCCCTGTGTTTGAACTTGAGTGACTACTGCAGTTATTTATCTCAATGTGATCATTATATTTGGAGTATAATGGGTTGACAGGTTGGCTCTTTAGTTGACAGGTTTCAGATTGAGAGAATCACACCCGATTAGTCTAATCTGTACCCAGATATAATTTAGAAGAGGAAATTCTGGATCTCCAGTCTGAGCCTGATACTATAATGAGATGAATCTATTGGAGATCATGTGACAGAAGGAGTATATTTTGTGTATGGGAGGATTGGAAATAAGAAATAGTTGAAGGATGGACTGTTGTAGATTAAAGATGGCTATAAAGTCTTTGGTACTTTTTCTACTAAGAATTAGATCTGTTTTCCCTCCCTGTGGTTCTTGTTTATGACTGCATTACCAACAGAAAATGGCAAAAGCAACACTGGGCCAGTTATGAGCATAATCTTGAAAAGGAAATGGCAATTGCCAGCAATTTCCTGAGACATGAGCTACCATGGAAGAAGTCTGCATGTAAGAAGGCTGTATAGATTCACTGAGATAACATGAGAGAGAGACCAGATGGGCCCACATTCCCATTTGTTCCCATCAGTGCACCAGGTGAGTGAGTTAAAGCATCTTGCATCCTCCAAACCAGTCCACCTGCCAGCTAAAAACCATCCAATAATCCTAGGTGACACCCCATAGAGCAGAAGAATCAGCTGGTTGAGGCTTCCTCGGATTCCTATCCTTCAAAATTGTGAGATCTAATAACATGGCTGTGGTTTTCAGCTAACTGTAGTTTGTTACACAGCACTAGATAACCAACACTCTTCCCTAGGTGATTCTAACATGCAGTCTAGACTACTTCAGAAGTAGTCCTACCTGGACACCTACAGTGATTTTTTCCCCTTAACCCCTTATCCATATATTATTCACCATTTACTTCATTTTTCAATTAAGTAATTGTGTGGCAAAAAGACATCTCATGCATTTGGGAGAAATAATCCATAACATCCAATAAAGTTTCATGGACTTATAAAGAGACCAAACACTGGAAATATGAGTCTGGAAACCTTGACTTTATTCCCAGGTTTGACATTACTAGCTCTTATGACCTTCAGTTCAGTTCAGTTCAATCTCTCAGTCGTGTCCGAATCTTTGCAACCCCATGAATTGCAGCACGCCAGGCCTCCCTGTCCATCAACAACTCTCGGAGTTCACTCAGATTCACGCCCATCGAGTCAGTGATGCCATCCAACCATCTCATCCTCTGTCGTCCCCTTCTCTTCCTGTCCCCAATCCCTCCCAGCATCAAAGTCTTTTCCAGTGAGTCAACTCTTCACATGAGGTGGCTAAAGTACTGGAGTTTCAGCTTTAGCATCATTCCTTCCAAAGAAATCCCAGAGCTGATCTCCTTCAGAATGGACTGGTTGGATCTCCTTGCAGTCGAAGGACTCTCAAGAGTCTTCTNTCAGTTGGGAAGATCCCCTGGAGAGGGAAACAGCAACCCACTCCAGTATTCTTGCCTGGAAAATCCTATGGACAGAGGAGCCTGGCAGGCTAGGGTCCATAGGGTCATAAAGAGTCAGACATGACTGAGCATGTACACACAACATCAGTGGACCTGAAATTTTTGTAACATAGGAATCATTTGGGAATGTTTGTTAAATGGATTTGGGTTCAATAAGTCTAGACTGAGAAAATAAATTTGCATTAAAAAAAAATCCAAGGTGATTAGATGCTGTCAGAAATGAGAACACACTTTAGGAAATAATGTTTTCAAGTAACTATTTCATAAGAAAAGTGCAGGGTGAACTCCCTAGGTCAATGTGTCCAACTCTGGCTACACATTAGAAACACCTATGGGAGACAATATACAATATCAATGCCTGGGTTCCACCCCAAAGCCGATTAAATCAGGATACTAAACATGAAATTGATGGCATGTGCCCATTGTATTTCAGAATTTCTATGGACAAGTTACTACTCTGTGACTGTTGTCACCCTCCCTCCCTGTGTTTGAACTTGAGTGACTACTGCAGTTATTTATCTCAATGTGATCATTATATTTGGAGTATAATGGGTTGACAGGTTGGCTCTTTAGTTGACAGGTTTCAGATTGAGAGAATCACACCCGATTAGTCTAATCTGTACCCAGATATAATTTAGAAGAGGAAATTCTGGATCTCCAGTCTGAGCCTGATACTATAATGAGATGAATCTATTGGAGATCATGGGACAGAAGGAGTATATTTTGTGTATGGGAGGATTGGAAATAAGAAATAGTTGAAGGATGGACTGTTGTAGATTAAAGATGGCTATAAAGTCTTTGGTACTTTTTCTACTAAGAATTAGATCTGTTTTCCCTCCCTGTGGTTCTTGTTTATGACTGCATTACCAACAGAAAATGGCAAAAGCAACACTGGGCCAGTTATGAGCATAATCTTGAAAAGGAAATGGCAATTGCCAGCAATTTCCTGAGACATGAGCTACCATGGAAGAAGTCTGCATGTAAGAAGGCTGTATAGATTCACTGAGATAACATGAGAGAGAGACCAGATGGGCCCACATTCCCATTTGTTCCCATCAGTGCACCAGGTGAGTGAGTTAAAGCATCTTGCATCCTCCAAACCAGTCCACCTGCCAGCTAAAAACCATCCAATAATCCTAGGTGACACCCCATAGAGCAGAAGAATCAGCTGGTTGAGGCTTCCTCGGATTCCTATCCTTCAAAATTGTGAGATCTAATAACATGGCTGTGGTTTTCAGCTAACTGTAGTTTGTTACACAGCACTAGATAACCAACACTCTTCCCTAGGTGATTCTAACATGCAGTCTAGACTACTTCAGAAGTAGTCCTACCTGGACACCTACAGTGATTTTTTCCCCTTAACCCCTTATCCATATATTATTCACCATTTACTTCATTTTTCAATTAAGTAATTGTGTGGCAAAAAGACATCTCATGCATTTGGGAGAAATAATCCATAACATCCAATAAAGTTTCATGGACTTATAAAGAGACCAAACACTGGAAATATGAGTCTGGAAACCTTGACTTTATTCCCAGGTTTGACATTACTAGCTCTTATGACCTTCAGTTCAGTTCAGTTCAATCTCTCAGTCGTGTCCGAATCTTTGCAACCCCATGAATTGCAGCACGCCAGGCCTCCCTGTCCATCAACAACTCTCGGAGTTCACTCAGATTCACGCCCATCGAGTCAGTGATGCCATCCAACCATCTCATCCTCTGTCGTCCCCTTCTCTTCCTGTCCCCAATCCCTCCCAGCATCAAAGTCTTTTCCAGTGAGTCAACTCTTCACATGAGGTGGCTAAAGTACTGGAGTTTCAGCTTTAGCATCATTCCTTCCAAAGAAATCCCAGAGCTGATCTCCTTCAGAATGGACTGGTTGGATCTCCTTGCAGTCGAAGGACTCTCAAGAGTCTTCTCCAACACCACAGTTCAAAAGCGTCAGTTCTTCGGCACTCAGCCTTCTTCACAGTCCAACTCTCACATCCATAGGCTAGTTGTTTATCTTTTTTCAGTCTTATTTTTGATGTTTGTAAAATGAGGAAGTTAGACTATGTTGTCTCTAAGTTCCCTTTCTCTTGCAGGATTTCTTGACAATATGATGATGTGTAGAATAGTAACTATCAATAGGGAGAGATTATTTTCATGAGAAACATGCCACTCATTAATCTACTTTTGATCACCACTGACTCAGTCTAGGTTTATACCCAATATCCAGAGGTGAAAAGCTTTGTGTCCACATCACTAGCACATCTTCAGGCACTTAACTTCCTGAGTAAGTGTGACAATCTTAAATGCATAAAGTTCAAGAAGAAAGAAAAAACGAAGTAGAGCATCCATTCTTTCATCCCATAAAATTCTGTAGATTCTTTGTCCTCCATGTGATTATGCTAGTCCAAAGACACTGTGCCATGGGCTCTTCCTGTGGAATGAGACAGTAACGAAATTCAAGTAAGTTTGGATTTACAATTTGGCAACAAATCCCTCTGAGCCTTCAGAACTTATCCACCTCGACTTAGTAACATGTTAAAAGCAGAAAGAAAGCCCTCTTTGTGTGGAAAACTGAAATATGCTCCATCCCAGGACTATAAATATAGTCACTCACTTCCTCCAGCTCCAGTTAAGCCTTGCTGACCTTTCCCAAAGTATTCTTTCTCGGGCCTCCAATTAATGGCAGAGGATCTAACCCACTGCTGTTAACAATACGCATTACAGTTGTCTGGAAAGATGAATTGTGGTAGCTTCATCCAAAGTGAAACAGTTCCTTCAATTCCTTCATTTTTAAAATTCAGACATAACCTTGTGTAGAAGTTCATGTATTCCTAGTAGTTAAAATTAAAGTCAGACTTTTTACATACCACAGGGAATCATCTAAAGAACCTATCCCCACCCCATACCCACCCCCGACCCACCCCAGTAAGTCAAACCAAAGGGACTTTCCAGAAAGAATATTTCTCTCATCTTTTTCTCTGGACAGAAAGCAGCAGTACAAAACATGAACTGCATGGTGTTTGCTTCCCTTGGGTGGCAGCTGCTAGAATGCAACATTGGCCATTTGTATTCAAGGGACCTTTTATTCCCAACTGCTTGAGCCAAGCCACAGGACTTGCAAGAATGCTTGGGATGCTTCCTGTGAACTTAGAACACAAAGGCTCTGTGGTGTGGCTGTGAAATAGGAACCGCTAAAGAGAGAAGAGATTAAAAGAACTTTTATTATGCTTGTAAGGCCATTGCTGTCCATGTACAGAGTATGTTGTGTATACATGAGAAGATAGCTCATGTGTTTAAGAGGAGATATATATATATATATATATACACACATATATAAAATATCTTTTTTTGGAGACAATTGAAGTTATTGTTTTCAATGTCTAACCGAAGAGTGTTGGAATGACTCAGTGGGCACTGAGCCATTATACCTATGATTGACCAAGTTCAACAAGAGAATCATAGAATTAAAGGAGCCTGTGTTTTTCTTATTAATGGTTAAACCATGACCCCTGATAAGAGCTCTTCAAAGTTTACAAATAGGAAATTGATCACTCCAGCTAGAAATTATTCCAAAACAGACTCCCTGTTTCACATAATATTGAGCAATTTTGGTATGTCAGGGCTCTGATAGAAGTTGTTTCCTAAGAAACATTCAAATTGATAAGTTTCCAACTCATTCTGTCTCTTTTCAAAGGGCTGTGAAAAGGTTACGAGTAATACCATGTGGTACAGAAAGTGAAAGGTGTGGAATATTTTCATTTACATCAAAGTCAGAGAAACCATCACACATTGTAAAGTTCTTTGAGATGACTAATGCCTGAAGTTATAGCTTCTCTTTCATTAACCAAAGTTGTAGTGAAAAGTGAACTTGGGTTTATAGTTCATGGTCCTTAGCTGAAACATCATAGATTTAGGTGTTTAGAAATATAGCTATAATACAAACAAGACCTTGAATTTCACCTGAAGTCAGTGACAGACTCTGTTAGCTACTTTTCCCCTTACCAATTTTTCCTAAATTATAGATAGATTTAAGAGCAGTTTGGGGTAACGGGGACCCTGAGGATAGATTAATTTTCTTCAGTGTCATCTAACTGAAAAATTGTGGTCATATGCAAGTAGAGTGGTCTTTAGATGTCAGGTTAGAGTTCTTGGTGAGATTGCTTATGTGGAAAGGAAATGCCTCTTGAACACACCCTCTTTGTGAGGGTGCTTTTAAGCTGTGTGATCTGAATAAGGTTTGTACTACAGTACTCTCCTTCCAGGTCTGGAGACTATCAGCAAAGTAAGATTTGCTTGTTTAATTTATAATAGTGCTAAATAAGAGCAACAACAGCAACAATCTTTTAATTTAGAGAATCAAAAGTAGACAAGAAATTAGCAAAAAGGATTGAAATTGAGATACAGTAATGGCACTGTTATTCAGACTGATCCAGTTCTTACTGATGCAGTATTGAGAAGAGAGTAGCAGAAATGCTGCCTTTGGTAAAGGTTTGGGTTTAGAGGCTGAAACCCAGCTTCCTTTCCAACTTGACCACATACACAGAGATTGTGCCCCAGGTGTGGATCCCAAGGCTGTTAAAAGGAAACCCGTGATTTATGTTTGCTTTTTTTTTTTTTTCCTCCTGAAGAGTTTTAAGTATGATTAATTCGAATGTAACTCAGAAAAATTCCCTTTTCCTTTTGCAGACAGAAAGGTAGAGGAATTCATGATGATATGGAAATAAATTCATCAGTCATGAGGTCATTCTCCTGCTCAGACCTTTGCAAATGATGAGTTGAATGACCTTTCCCAGCATGAAACATGAGAACCAAGACCTGGAACTCAAAGACATCCAGGGCTCATGTTAATTGTTAACTTCATGATTTCCAAACACAGGGCTTACTCTTAAGCATCTCAAAAAACAGTTTTTTATTGACAAAAGAGATGTAAAAATAACATGGCCTTGGATATACGGATCATTGAGCCTGGTCAGGGCACCTACTGAACTATAGAATCAAGGACTCAGTCAGTCTCTGGGCGGACTTGAATTTCCCAGGCATGCTGGGGGTATGGAGAGTGCCAAGGAAGCAGGCAAGTCCAAGTTCTCCATGCCTGGTGCTCAACCCAGAAGATACTAGCTGACAGATCTGAAAGTCTTGTGACCATTTCTGCTGCTGGCTTTTGCATTCATGAACAGACAAGTCACAAGGAAAAGATATAAAATAACGTTTATATCCACAAAACTGTTTACACTCACTCATAATTAGAGGACTACAATGAATTAACATCAAGATACCATTTCTCGCCTATTTGACAGGTTAAAATTAATAAATTTGACAACATATTCTGTTGGTGAAGTTCTGGGGAAATAGGCATTCACATACATTGTTTGTTTGTTTGTTTGAAATAAAACTACTACAACCTTTCTAGAGTGAAATTTTGTAATACCTTGCAAAACTGCATAGGCAATTACTGTTTGACCCCAAAATTTCCACTTTAAGAAATCTACTCCCAAATGCACTTCCCAACAATATGAAAATACATGTGAACAAGGCTGTCCACTGAAGAATCATTTATAATTTAACAGTATCAGAAACAATCTAAATGCCCATCCATAAGAAAATGATTGAATAAACTAAATCATTTACACATGGAGTACTATGTATCTATTAAAACGGAATAAGTGAAATTTATGAAATGGTAGGTAGTAATTCCAGGATAATACTGTCGAATGAAAAAAGTGAACTCCAAAGAATATCTATAGTATTGTTCTTAAGAAAAAAAAAACAGAATATTAAGAGCATGTACATATATTGTTCACTTATGCATAAGTAGTAATACAGCTCCAATAAAGCAGAAGGGAATGGGATTCATTACTTGTAGGAGGTGAATGGAAACGGGGGGGAAAGAATGTGCACTGGAAACGGAGTACTAGAGACAAGGTGAGCTGCACTTCTCTGAAGACACTTTCCTGTATAGCTGTGACTTCTGGAACTTTTCCCTCTCCCCCAGTAATTAATTAAATTCAACTAGGATGTTGGGAGAACCCCAGATAGAACAAGTAGCAAGAAAATACTAACCTACACAACTTTGGGAACTTATAGAGTGTATAAGTGAAAGTGAAGTCGCTCAGTCGTGTCCGACTCTTTGCGACCCCGTGGACTGTAGCCCAGCAGGCTCCTCCGTCCACAGGATTCTCCAGGCAAGAGTGGGTTGCCATTTCCTTCTCCAGGGGGTCTTCCCGACCCAGGGATCGAACCCAGGTCTCCTGCATTGCAGGCAGATGCTTTAACCTCTGAGCCACCAGGGAAGCCCATACTATAACACTAAAGGCAAAAGAACTGTACATAGATATTGTAATCTAGTTGACAAATGTGTTTCTCATGGGGCAGTGGTTTAGCAATTCTAAAACTATGTGTCTATTGAGATTGAACAAAGAAGAAATACATTGTGAGTAAAGAAAGCTACACTTCTCAAAATGGCAACCCATTCCAGTATTCTTGCCTGAAAAATTCCATGGACAGAGGAGCCTGGTGGGCAACAGTCCATGGGATCGCCAAGAGTCGGACGTAACTGAGCAACTAAACCACCACCACCACACTTCTCATAGTAATTAATAGAAAAAAGTTACGAATAAAGTAGGGGGGAAGCCAGAATTAACCCAGTGGTTAGAGCAGAAGGTATCAGCATAACTTGATGACTCTTAAGATATATACATATTATATAAGATTATATAAGATATATACATATTATATAATATAGATTACATATATATGTAAACATATATACATGGATAAGATGAAGTAAACAGATTGTATATGTATGTGTAATATAGATGCCCATATTTTCTAGCTCATATTTCCTATACATGATATCCTAGTAGCAGTGAGCAAACTTAGCACCTAAATCTTGGGTCCTAAATACCATTCTTCAAAAAAGGAACCTGAGTTCCTTGTAGAATTAACTGATGTCAAGATGAAGTCAGAGAAAATGTAAGGTAGTGTGGGATATCTTGTGGGGCTAGGAAGTAAGAAGTTCTCAGAAACTGAAGGGGACACGCTGAGAAGATACCAAAACTTGAACGAGCTCTACATGGTAAAAACTGGGACAATTTGAGCAATAAAATAGTGATACTAACATATTATACCCCATGAAATAAAATATATGTGAGTCCAAATTGATATAATTAACAAAATGAACAATTAAGTGGGTGAAAAAGGACCACTCTTCCTTGCAATAGGATTCAAATTAATAAATGTAGAAGAAGTGATGGAAATAAAAATCACTATTGCACAAAGAATAATAGCTGTTGCAGGCAAGAACCATCACTCTGTGCTAAAATTATTGGATAAAATTACAATAAGAAATAAGGATTGTTTGCATAATTTCAAAGTTTCTCTCCTAAAAATTCTAAAGGGAAAATTAATGTCTTTTCAATGGGAAGCCTGACAGATGTCATCCTAACTAAATCACTGAAGTTAACATCACCAGTAATAAGACATATGGATACTGTATACACCTTGATATGGTACACTGAGAAGGGCACAGCATACTTTTGTGGTATGTTTGCAAAAATAATACATAATTATGGGAAATTATTAGACAAACTAAAATTGAAGGACATTCCACAAAATAAGTGGCTAGTACACACTTCAGGAGAAGGAAGTGGCAGCCCACTCCAGTGTTCTTGCCTGGAGAATTGCATGGACTGTAGCCTGCCAGGCTCCTCTGTGCATGGGGTTGCAAGAGTCGGACACAACTTAGTGACTAAACTACCACCACCACAACACTTCAAAAGTGTCAAAAAAGACTAAGGAACTATCACAAATCGGAGGTAACAATCAACTGCAATACATACGGAATCCTGGATTGAATCCTGAACCACATCTTATTTGGATTTTCCCAGTTTTCCTACTTGTCTCTAGATAGTTTGTAGTATTGTGTTAATGTTAATTTCCTGGTTTTGATAGTTGTGTTATGGTTATGCAAGATGTTAATGTTAGGGAATCTGGGTAAAGTATATCAGGAAACTCTGAGCTATTTTTGTAACTTTTCTTTAAATCTAAAATTAGTTCAAAATAAAAACGTAAAAAGAAATCGGTGGTGAGAAAGAACAAAGGGCGATACAAGTAACCATTTTTGGCTTTTATTAGAAACCTAAAAGGGCAAAGTCTTGGATTTTCACAACTGAAATTAATACCAACCATATATAGTCATGTTTACCTTAATGTAAGTCATATTCAAAACTATTTATACTAAGAGAATGCCCTTAGCAAAAGTGACCCTAACAGTTTGACTAGTTTTTCCTTACCTGGTGAAACAGAAATAAGAGATAAACCAGAGACATTCTGCGCTTTTGTCTCAGAAGTCATATGCTTTACTGCAAGGAAATGCCCTCAGGCTTTATTCAGAGCCGTTCCTTCTCAAGTCAAACAAAGCTCTATCAAGGTTTTCTAGCTCATAATAGGTGAGCAGGAAGTAGTCCTGCATCAGAGCACTACAGAAGCAGATACAGACATAAACTGCAGTAATGTGCTCACCAGATCATAAGGCTGCTAAAATTTGTAAAGACAAAATGTGTTAGCCACAGCTGACTAGGTTTGCCTGTTGCCACTCTGACTTGTCCCCCATGTTTCACCTCCTATCAGATGGCACTGGAGTGGCGGCAGGCATTTCTGAGCTCCAGTTAAGTGAATTTGATTAGGGTTTATTGAGATATATTTGTATATTTTATAGTCACTTATGTGTCTTGTTGGGCTTCTCTGATGGTTCAGACAGTAAAGAACCTGCCTGCAATGCAGGTTCCATCCCTGGGTCTAGGAGACCCCCTGGAGAAGGGAATGGCAATCCACTCCAGTGTTCTTGCCTGGAGAATTCCATGGGCAGAGGAGCCTGGTGGGCCACAGTCCATGGGGTTGCAAAGAGTAGGACATGGCTAAGTGACACACACGTGTCTTGTTAGTTGACCTAGAATGGGAGTGTCTTCCAGGAATACTTACAGTGTTCAATTTGATATCCGATTTTGTACTTGTCATTTTGTATTCTTTTTCTTAAAAAGCTTCTCCCTTCCTCCTGCGCAGCAGTGTCAATTTCAGGCCCCTAAACCCTTATATCTGCCCTTGGCAGTGGCACTAATGATTGAGGGAAGAGCTAGTTAGAGATCTTATAACAAGGGATTCAGTCAAAGAAAAAACAAACAAACAAACAAAAAACCCCTATTAATTTAATGCAAAGAAAAGATTAAAAAACATAGCACTCTGGGGTTATTTAGTGGGTGGATTAAGATCCAACTAACTTCAGTAGATCCTATTGTATTGAAGAATATGTGATATCTGATATTGTAATGTTCCTGAGACTTGAAGTAAAACTTAAACTATTGAACACATGGTGTTTAAAAAAAAAAAACAAGGTTTTTGTATAAAGATATAATACATTTGTATTATATAAATGTATTGATATAATACATATAAATATTTAAAATTAAAATGTTGATGGTTATACATCTAAATTGTCAATGATCCAGAAGATATACTTAAAAGTAATTGTTCATTCAAGGATTTAGATGGCTTGAATTTCGCTGTAATTTGGTTAGGTAAAGCTAGAATGGTGGGTTATGACCCTTATTCTAAAAATAAAATAGTGTGTCAGATCAATCAGTTGTTTCAGAAACCTATAATCCTGACCTGTATCTATCCTGTGTGCACTTTAGCACTGTTCTCATTGAAGAGTTGCAAGGGAGGCAGGCCATTCTTAGAAAGCCCTGAGGAACCAAGATTTTTGTGGAGGCACAGAGTTGTCAAAGAGGCTACTATGGGCCATACAGCCAAAAAGACACAGCCCTACTTGTTAAAAAAAAAAAAAAAAAAAAGAAGAAGTTGGACAAAATAGGACAAATACTATTTTACTTATACGAAGTACCTAGAATAGCCAAATTCATAGAAACAGAAAGTAGGACAGTAGTTGCCATAGTCTAGAGGTAAGAGGGAATGGGAGTTACTGGGTACAAGGCTTCACTTTGATAAGCTGAAAAATTTCTAGAGGTGGACGGTAGTGGTAGTTGTGCATCAGTGTGAATATACTTAATGTTTCAGGACTGTATGCTTAAAAGCGGTTGACATGGTAAATTTTATGTTGTGTATTTTACCACGTTAGAAAAAGAAAAAGCAGCAATCAATTGTTAACACAGATTGACTGCATACAATGTTTCAAGCACTGTGCTAAATATTACTTCACATATTATATATGTTGTATTTAACCAGTGCAATAACTCAGTGGGACAATAATTAGTCCCGTTGTGCAGGTGAGGAAATTGAGGCCCAGAAAGTTTAAGGAACTTGGTGAAGGTCAGAGAATAAGTAAGTGTTAGGGCCAGTATTCAACCCCAGGCCATATTCTAGAACTCAAATTTGGACAGACCTAGATTTGATCCCCAGCTATATACTTGGATATACTTAGAGATCTATAGTCGATACCTAAGAAATCTTTTTAAAAAATGATTATCATCATTATTATGTAGACTGTACATGGGAATTTGGTTCTTTTCTTTATTAACTTTTACCTAAACTCAGTGATGTTTCCTCCAGTGTACCTGAGGTGCTAAAGCCATGATAAAGGGTCAGCATGGAGTCGTGCCTGCAATTTAGGCAACATAGGAAAGAGTTAGTTTGGGGTGATAGTTTAAATGAGAAGGCAGCTCTTCTTTTTTTTTTTTTTCCTCTCTTCAGTGAGCTTATGACGAGAGTCACCTGAGCTGGCTCTTAGGGCCTTCTGAGCTGGTGTGCAGCCAGGCCTCTGCACATACTTGGACTGCATTGTGATGACTTAGGTTTACTAAAAAATTCTTTGGGGCCATTTAAAAGGGACCCTCTTGAACCACAGAGTGGGTTTAAAGCATTCCGGAGCAGAAAAGCACAGCAGTAAAGTCAGCTACAGAGTCCCGCCTTAATTCTGCTGTCGTCAGAGTTGGGGAGATAGTCCCCTGAGTTCCCCAGACTGGAGGCGAGGCTCAGCCTGACAAGCTGGAGTCAACTAACTTTGCCACAGCTAAGAGCTCATCACATCCTGTAAATCTGTTTCCCTTGGCCAGCTCATGAGGATTGCCTCTCACGAGGCTGAACCTTAGGCTAAAAGCTAGTCATTTTCTCAAATGGTTGCTAGGAAGACTCTCTAAGTATTTTAACCCGGGTCTTTCACATTCTAAGCCTCATGCTCTAAACCAGCAGCCTTCAACTTTTTTTGCATGTTGATTTCCTCCCGAATGTTACTTAATTCTGAATAGAGGTTTTCTAACCAAGTCAGTCATTTAATGATGGTGGAGGGATAGGGTAAAAACTTCCTTTTAAATGCATTGTTTCAAAAGATTTTCCCATCTAATTCACTGAGGTATGAGAACATCCCCAGGGACAGGTTTCTCCAAATCACCAGTCATTCGCCTTTTGGAGAAATCTATCCTGTCTGAGATCTGTGGGTATCTGTGTCTGTCCTTTGGTCTTCCCTCATTTTGGTCCCGTTTTCAGTCTACTTGGCCTCCATTCCTCAAGACTGAGGTTTAGAGTTGTAACTATCTCCTAGTTTCATTAAAGAAGGTACGGTTTTTCATTTTTCTATTTCTAGTTCTTTAAAATTTGTATTTGGCTTTAAAGAAGGTAGCTGATCTGAAATACCTTTATTCTGTGATCTTCACGTGGAGGCTTTGATCTAGCTTTCACCCCACTCCAGTACTCTTGCCTGGAAAATCCCATGGACGGAGGAGCCTGGTGGGCTGCAGTCCATGAGGTTGCGAAGAGTCGGACACGACTGAACGACTTCCCTTTCGCTTTTCACTTTCATACATTGGAGAAGATTTTTGAAATGGCAACCCACTCCAGTGTTCTTGCCTGGAGAATCCCAGGGATGGGGGAGCCTGGTGGGCTGCTGTCTATGGGGTCACACAGAGTCAGACACGACTGAAGGGACTTAGCAGTTGATCTAGCTTTACTTCCTGTGCCATAATCCTAAGAAAGAGAGAGAAAGAAAGAGACAGAGAGAGGATGAATGTCTAAATCTAAGCACTTAGAGCTTTGACATTTTCTGCCCTTTCCTCCTGTATTGAGGATAGAATTAAGTTAAAGAAGTTACATTAAGGTCCTTGTAGAACTAGTGAATTTCAGAAAAACATAAAAATCTCAGTTGTGGGAATAAGATAATGATGCAAAATTGCTTTAGAAAATTGCCATAAATATACAGTACATTAAATGTGCCTGATAATTACATGCTACTTAATGACATAATTAATCTTTTCTATCTGTCTCCAGTCTGATGAATATAGAAACAAACTCTGTGCTCTCTCTGAGCACCTGAAAAGTCAAGTTTCCCAAGGCCCTTCCCTGAGGCAGCCTGGCTGTCCTCTATTTGTGTGTGCTGAAATCTTCCCACCATCAGACAGCCTACGGAGGCCTCCCGCAGGACCAGGTGCAAGGATCCTTTTAATTTAGCTTATTCTGTGAAGTACAACAACCACTTCTGATACATTTAGAGAACTTGAAAGCATTTGTGGATGACAGTGACTATAATAATTCTAATATTGGTAGAAAGTACTTAGTGGCTTCTGGCGGGGGGGCTGGTGACCTAAGCCAGAGATTCCTTTTTCATCGTGATGCTTCTCTTTCCCTCCCCAGTCTCCCCTTCTTTCCCTCTTCTGAACTTTTCCTTCTCTTCTTTTCTCTCTCCTTCTCTCCCTCCCTTTTCCCTCTCTTTCTCCCCTCCTTTCCTCTCTCTCTGTCTCTCTAAAACACACATGCACCTATGCCTCTTTGTTCTAAGCCCCGTCAAGAGTTTCCGTACCTTGAGAAATAATAATTTTGGACTGGCCATTATGATGTTGTTTAGCTGCCCAGTCATGTCTGACTCTTTTGTGACCCCAGGGATTTGGATCTTCCAGGCAATAATACTGGAGTGGGTTCCCATTTCCTTTCTTCAGAGGATCTTCATGACCCAGTGATCAAACCCAAGTCTCCTGCCTGCATCTCCTTCATCGCAGGCTGAATCTTTACCACTGAGTCCCTGAGGAAGCCATTATAGTGATAATTAAATCAGACATCCAAAATGAGGACTAATCTTGAAACTTGCACCTAACAGACTAAATGTCCTTGTGAGTTGCTTCTCTTTCTGATTTCACCTTGACAAACTCCCAGAGAGCCTCTGGCTTTGCTTGCCTCAAGTTTTACTCTATTCTAATTGCTAAATATTTATCTCCTGCCTTCCCCTTCCATTCATTCCAACAACTATTGTAAGCTCCCCAGGGCAGGAACTATGCCTTTTAAATTTATACTCTTCTAGTGGCTGCTTAAGAAATATTTGTTTACATAGTTAACATGTTGACTCTCCCAGGTTACCTAATGTCTATGGCTTGGAAGTAAACATCTCTGGTTGGTTCTCCTGCCTCCGAGGCAGCCTCCTTCAGGGTAGCTCTATGCCAGGCTTCTTGAGTGTAATCATTTTGGTAGGAAGCATGTTGAAACTCTAGGCTTCATCTCAGAAGAATAGCAAGAAAGCCAACAAAGTAATGCATTATTTTGTCAGGAAGGCACAAAGTGCAAAAGAGAATTCAACAGTGTCTGGCCTTGCACCCTGATGTTTTCTGAGCTCTGATTCCTGCTGCAAGAATCACTGGATTGATTCTGGCTTCCCTGTATCTAATAAGATCACAAAGGCACCAGAATGGGATTAACACCAAAGGACTTCAATCTGATGGCCAATGGCCAGAAGCATCTCTCCCTTCTTCCCACCCTTGGCCTAGGAAACACACATTCTACCTAGTTCTCTGCTTTTAACCCAGGTCTCCTACTCTTGTATATCAGAAATATACAAAAGTCTGGGCAAAGGCTCTTCTTCCTCTGACTTTTTCTTGTAGCCAAGACAGCTAAGAAAAACAGCATAGCCCAGCAAGAAGCTGGAAAAGTCCAAGACATAGATTTTGTATTTCTTTTCCCCCCATCTTTCTATTTATATTCTCTGGGTGTCAGAATGGATGTGACTCAGCTGTGATACACCAAGAGATTGGGCAATGTGTAATTCAACGCTCACTCTCTCTCAGCATATGGCAAGGTTTGTGGCTGCCAAAAATGATGCAGACTCTTACCTCCAAAAACATATGAACAGAACCCCCTGTGTTTCATGAAATCAAAGGCTGCACCCTCACCAGTTTACCCTGCACATGTAGTCCTTCTGGACCTGATTAGGCCAAAGATCCAGATGAGTTCCAGCACCAGTAATTGGTTTTCCTATGTGGCTTCATGCCATACCCTTCTCTCTGAATACCTGACCCTCTACCCTCTGTCTCCAACTTTTAAGAGAAAGGATACAAAAGATCTCTCTTTGCTAAGGCACTTTGAAGCAGCCTCCCCCTTACTAAACAAACAGGGAAGTGTTTCCTCAGCATTGTCTAGCATGCTAGAACCTGGCTTATCTCCCTCTAGCAGAGAATAGCAAAGGTGTTTGCTTTTGTGGAGAAAACTTTGTAGGTGGGGGTATGGTTACAGTGGGAGGAGAATCCCCTTCAAGTTATGAGTTTTTTTTCCCCCTAGGTGTGAGTTTTTGTCTGACAGAATGTTTTTCCTGGTCAGTGCCGGCCCCACCGTCAAGAGATTTAATGATAATTTTGTGAACATCTGACCCTCTTGAGAGTCTCCTTGAGGGCTGCCTCAAGGGTCTGAGGTCTTGAGGGTCTTGGAGGGTCTGAGACACATCCCCACATTGACACATGGAGAATTTGTTGGTTCAGGGTTGCCATGAAATGAAATGGGAATTCTGTTTTCGTTCAGTTTTTCCTCTCCTGTTTTCCCTGGGACGATCTGTCGCAATTCAGTTGTTAGCAATATATGTGACAAGTTATTTCATCAAATTCTAGCCCACACTTGTGGGGCTGATGACAGATGGGAGAGAGCAAGGGAATCTGGACTCATAGCCCATCTTTGTTAGGCACTCCACAAGCTCTTTCTGCCTTGGGTGGTGCTGGTGCAGGCCAGGAGGACAGCCAGCTCTTCTTGGTCCTGGCAAGGAGTTGCTGAGTCCTAGCCTCCCTTAGGCCTTACTCTCCAGATTTCTAAATGACTTTCTAAAGTCTTTTAGTGAACAATGTTTGCACAGCTGCCAAGCATTGTGTATCTGTGTGCCCAAGAGCTCTTGATTGTCAATGTTGGCTTTCAGGGAACCCACAGCCTGGGGTGAAGCAGCTCCTCAGAGATGTTCATTTTAATTGGGTTTTCCCCACTTCTTAATGCAAGGTGCTTGAAAACTTCTGCGATAATATAATAACCACATTGAATTGCTTTAAGAGCCTGGAGCTGGCTCAGCTTTGATTAACTGTTTATTTTTATATTTGTTTAATGGACCCAGGGAGAAAGCAAGGATTTGTGACTATCCAACTGACCATCCAAGCCTCAGTGAATTTCTTCATAGTTTTTCTCTGTGCTGGGAGAAACTGGACTATTCTATAAAACAACAAGAGGCTGAATAGTTCTTCTTTAGGTCTCAGCCTAAAAGCATCTTTTTGTTCCTGATCTGAACCCATAGCCAGACTGATTTGGATGGGGGCTNATGCAGAAGCTTCCCATTAGCTATCTATTTTATACCTGGTAATGTATATATTTTAATGCAACTCTAAATTTTTTTTTTAAAAAAGCATTGAATAAAGATGCATTTCAGTGTAGGGCATATATCAGATATATCAAAGAATCTCTAATGACAAAAGGTTTATGACCAGCCAGTTAACCATGGCCTGTTTTATTCTAGCTAATAATTGAATTAAAAAGTCAAGGATTAATTAAACTGGTTAACTAAATCTGGTTCAGAATTTCTCAAACTGTTTTCTTAGGAAAATGAGGTATTCTCTAGTAAAAGAGAGTAGTGGTCAGGTAAGTTTAGGAAAGATTCGTATAAATCAAATGTAATGGGCTTCTTTGCTGTACAACTTCTTACAACTTGAAATATGCCAAGGAGGAGATGGACTCTGCCTCCTGGTTAACCTGAACATGGAAGTGCTTTGTCAAGGCAGCGTGATTCACATCTCAGGAGCAGTAATTCACATCCCAGGAATATTGGTATTCCAGAGAACACAGCTTGAGAAAGAAACACTGTTGTAGCTCCTTTTACAGATTCTCAAATAAGTACCTTTCTGAGGCATCTTTCAATAACTATATGCGAATGCTCTCGTCACTGTGGTGGTATCCTGAGCTGAGTTTTGAAAACCCATAATCCCCTTCATCTTTTATACTATATTTTCTAAGTTTTGAAAGTTCTTGTATCTGTAGGCCAGTATTAATTTTCTCAGATACATGTTTATCAACCAGTGCTAACTTGTGCATAACACTGTACCATCATTGATTTTTGCCTCTGTGCACCGATATGATCTTGGGTGATTCATTTAATGCCTTTAAGTAGGGTCAGGTGACTTAGGCTGGGGTCCAGGAGCAGCAAACACTGGGCAGGAACTGCTTCAGGAACTGGCAAGCTCAGTGTTAAGATTCCCAGGATTTGAGGATGTTAGAGGAGAAGCAAAGGTCTGGGAATCCTGGTTGGGGGAGGGAAGAGGTGGGGAAGGACATAAGGCAGAGGTAGAGGGATCTGAGCCGTCTATCCTAATGTCGGGCTTTCTGAGTCAGGTCGTTGCAAAAAAGGATCTGCAGAGGCCTCGTCATCAGGAGGAAAGTTAGGGGTCAAACCTGAGGAGAAGTCTTGGGCTTCTTGGGCCTGATTGACCTGTCACTTTCTAGAAGAGCAAGAAACAGGCTGGTGCAGTAGTCAGGCTGTACCTGTGAGCTAAGGATGCAAGGAAGGAAGCAGTTCCATAACAAAAGTTGGAAGTTTTTGATTTGGGGCAGGCAAGAGTTGGGGGGGGGGGTGCCCCTCTGGGCAGGTGTTTATTTATCTAATTTATCATCCTTTGAGAATATTTATAGACTGTACAAGCCTTTTCTAGATAGGGTTTGAGGCCAGGCTGAAGTGAAATAATGCTACTACCAACATGAAGTACTTAGCAGCAACATGTCTATATATATATTTTTTTAATCAAAAGCGTCTATCAGTGTTTTGGGACATAGTAGAAAAAAGAGGCTTCCACAGACAATTAGTAAAAATAAAAATTATTCTTGACTCTCCCTCCAACTCCTCCATCCTCTCTTCCTATTCTGTTGTCTCCTCTCTGCCTTTGGCCGTGAACTCACCTCCCACTTCTCTAACTCTGGGGAGAAGTGTGTGCTGTTTCCCAAGGGTCTTGACTCACTTTCATGCCATTTTTGTTGTTATCCAGACCTTTAGGTTGATCATATGCTGTGTGCTGTGCTAAGTTGTATCAGTTGTGTCCAGTTCTTTGCTACCTCATGGACTGTAATCTGTTAGTCTCCACTATCCATGGGATTCTCCAGGCAAGAATACTGGAGTGGGTTGCCATGCCCTTCTCCAGGGATTGAACCTACGTCTCTTATGTCTCCTGCACTGGCAGACGGGTTCTTTACCACTAGCAGCACCTGGGAAGCCCCTTTGATTGATCATAGCCCCTAAGCAACCAGACTCTGGCTTTGGTTCCTGAACTCCCTGTTTCCCTTTCAACCTCCCACCAACTTCGAAGACCTGCTGTGTGAGTTGGACACAGGGCATGAGATGAGCAAGGCAGACATGGCCTCTGACTTCGGTCATAGACCTTCTGCCTCCTGCTTCCCCAGGCTCTTGGAGTCATGGGATGTGTTCCAGGCTACCTGACCCCCTGACCTCTGGCATGCCTTGATCCAGCCAGTCTGTCCTGTCTTCCTTCTTTATTTCACTTCTGACTCTGCCCCAGGGCACCTGGTCCTTCATTCCCTCCCCATCAGGTCCTTCCTTTGTCTTCCACCTCCTTTCTCTTCCCTCTGCTTCCCCTCTGCACTAATTGTGGTCTGTTCACAGTTCTCATTGAATTCTGGAATTCCAGCTCATCCTGCTCTCCCTGGCTCTATGGGGCCTCTGCTAATCTCACCCATCTTGCTGCTGAGGACTTGTGGCAGGACTTCATTTCCTGGACAGGAGGGGCTCTGTCTGCCAAAGGAGATTCCATTATGCCTTCTGTTCCACTCTAGGGAGCAGCACAACCAGCAGCTGACTGCCTTTATCACAGGAAGTCCATTTCCAAAGGGCTTATTAATTCAGATACAAAAGTACAGAAAGCTTCACAAATTCCAATTTGTTAGGTAAAGTATGTCTGAACTAAAGCATTAACATGCCTCAATTATAAGGTATTTGAAATAAACTATATAGCTCAGTTGGTAAAGAATCTGCCTGCAATGCAGGAGACTCTGGTTCAGTCCCGGGGTTGGAAAGATTCCCTGGAGAAGGGAATGGCTACCCACTCCAGTGTTCTGACCTGGTGAATTCCATAGACTGTATAGTCCATGNAGGTATTTGAAATAAACTATATAGCTCAGTTGGTAAAGAATCTGCCTGCAATGCAGGAGACTCTGGTTCAGTCCCGGGGTTGGAAAGATTCCCTGGAGAAGGGAATGGCTACCCACTCCAGTGTTCTGACCTGGAGAATTCCATAGACTGTGTAGTCCATGGGGTTGCAAAGAGTCGGATATAACTGAGTGACTTTCACTTTCACATACATATATATGTACATATATATACATATAATAAATGAAGCTGTACAAAACACTAAAAATACAGTAGAAATGGAAACAGTGTGGATGTGGGGTCTGGAGAGCTGGCTTTCTGGGCCCCACTCTGCCTCTAGCTGTGTGATCTGAGGCAAGTCGCTTCATTTCTCTGGACTACAGTTCTGCAGTCTCCTCTCCTTGCAGTGAAAAGAAGCATTCCAACTATATGTAATGTTCCTCCATTTTATAATAACAGTTGCTTGCCAAAACTACAAAAATGAACCAGCTAAACCCCTTTGGAACCTTCACAAATAGACAAGTGATGGTGCCATACTTAAGAGTTTTTACTGCAGTAATAATTGAAAACCTACAGAAGCAATTTTTAAAAAGGCTGTAAATCTTCAAGTGTGTGATGATTAGGAAGAAACATGATGAAAGAGTGGGTGCTATGGTTGCCAAACCAGACTAATTTGACAAACTACAAGTCCCTGTTACTTCAGTTCCTTTCTTTGTACTACATTTATTAAAGCACATTGGGAACCTCCTATTTTCCATTTGAAGCTAATGATACGGCAAAGAATTAAAGAAAAAAATGTTCTCCATTCTCCATCTTACAAATGGGCTTCTTGAACATCCATCATTATTAAATATCACAACTGGATTGTGCTTTATAAAATGCCCTGGTCATACAGTAGGGCCCAGTTATTAGCAATTGGGCAGATTGTACTGTATCTTCTCACTATAATCAGATGAAGGCCCTAGTCAGTTGGGTAAAACAGTATCCCTTATGGGAGTGTTCGACAGGGCAAAATGGCTGATTTATAAAAAGCTTGAATGCTTTAACATAGAACAGATGTTTATTAATGTGGAACAAATGGATGAAGTCATGAATATTTTGTAAATCATGGACTCATGTAGCCGAAGACGACCTTGAATGTTTGGTCTGGGCTTGTTCAGACATCTGCTTGGGTTCTGACATGATTGTTTGTTTACTAACCTTTCTAAGGTGCCTTGGAATGTGGGCCAGATAAAGTGGGTAAAAAGGAGACTTGCGGTCTATATGAATAACTTGATTCCTTTGTTTCCAAAATTCAGCTGTTCAATCTTTGACCTATACTGCTTCCTATGTTGTAATTCTTAATAATTTTTGAAGAGTGAAAGAGAGTTATGTTGGTATATGAGAGATCCATACCAGTAACTCAGTGCCCTTCCTTTCTTACATGGCCCTTTTTGCATCCCCTCTCCCCCACTCTAATCTCTTATCTGTCTAGGGAAATGTTCGCCAAAAGACTGATTAGACTTCCACAGTAAATTGCATTTTCTGGAGATGATCCTGATAGCATTTTCACAGCTTCCATGGAAGGTTCTGAGATTATGTATCTTATCTTCATACTTTTGGTATCTTTAGTCTAAACTGCCTGGTATCTCTAAGGTTAAAAACCTTTTTTTTAGTGTGTTTTAAATGGACAATCCTTTGAAGTTAGGGGCACGGTGCTTCCCTGGTCTTTATAAACCCAGTCAACACCACAATATCTTGTGGTATTTTTCCAAACCATTAGTGATGCAATTCCAAAACCATTTGGATGATTGATTATTTATAATTAGGAAAACTAGAAGATAAACAATATGAAAACAGAATTGAAAGGGAATCTGAACTGTGTTCTAGTCTGCATACTGATTTTTTTTTTTTTTTTTGGCTTGGCCTGGGGTTGGGTGAGCAAAAGATAAGTCACATAGTGTTCAGTTGTACCCGGAGTAGCCATCCTCTGGTATGGACTTTGATCCACAAGCCATGATGTACTCTTAGCCTTTTTCTTGAGATGTCTGCGACTGTTTTAGCTGCACAGAGAGCTGATGATGGAAATGAAGAGGTGTGTTACTGAAACACTCAAGCTCCCTGATTCTGAAACCATGGCTGTGATTGTGCAGCTTTGGCTGCCAGAGAGAATGAAAGAGCTCCCTTTAGCAGGGATGGCAGAGGTCTTCTGAGTGAACATATCCCCAGTCCTCCTCCCTCATCTCTGCAGGTCACACAGCATCTGAGGTGCACAAAGCAATGTAGGGAAGCACTGAGTGGGGCTTGTAATTGGCTAAATATTTTCCCCCCTTACTTTTTTTCTTTTCTAATTAATTTTTTTATTGGCGTATAGTTGATTTACAATGTATTACTTTTTGATCTACAACAGAGTGAATCAGCTATACATGTATCCACTGTTTTGTAGATTCTTTTCCCATATAGGTCATTACATAGTATTGAGTAGAGTTCCCTGTGCTATAAAGTAGATCCTTATTGGTTATCTCTTTTATACATAGTAGTGTGTATGTCCCAATCCCAGTCTCCCAATTTATCCTTCTACTCTCCACTCCCACCCCGTAACCATAAGTTTGTTTACTGCATTTGTAACTCTATTTCTGTTTTGCAAATAAGTTCATTTGTACATCCCTCCCCCCCTCCCACCACCTTTTTAAGATTCCACATATAACTTCCCTCCTTACATTGACACTCATCTGTTTATAACTGAAATTCATTGGTTTTGCTTTGGTTCTCTACAATAGCAAAGAGCAAATATTACTTTCTCTGACAATCCCTTACCCTCCTCAGTCTTCCATTATTATTTTTCTGCTTCTCATAATCTCTCAAAGATGACTGTCAGTGATTCTGAAATTCCTTGAGGCCCTGTAATCCAATTCATACTGGTCTGGATTCTTGAGGCCACTTGAAGTGACTAGGCTGTCTCTCACTAGCTCAATAGGCAAGAGCCTATCTAGAACTGAAATTCCCTTTTTGCGTTGTTTGTTTTACCTTCTTTAGGGTTGAACACTGGGCTGCCTTGTTGAATAGCACAGAAGGAAAAAGTCACTGGGCACTTCTGCTTTCTCTCTTCCCTCCTTTATCACTACACCAAATTCCCAAATGAAGTTCTTTGCTTTTGTCCTTGCTTCAAATGTATCTTGAAAAAGCAATTAATGGCTCTTTAAAAAAAAAAAAGTCTTAGACAGATAATGCTCATCTTTAGCTTTTGTGACATTATTTGAACAAGTTCATGCTAAACAACAAAAATGGTACCTAGGAATACTATAGGTAGCTTAAATACTCTTGTCTTTCTGTTAGTAGAATTTGACATCCTCACTGTTTCACTCAGTGTTATATCATGAGACTCTCTCCAAGTCATTGGAATTAGTTTATATATACTGTGTTCACTCATTTCATTAATACTTATTGAGTAGTTACTATGTGAGCAGCAACTATGTGCCAGAAATACTTATTGAGCAGTTACTATTGCAAATGTTGGGATGCATTGAAGAAAACAATAGAGACAGAGTTTAGTGTTAGAAGTTACTAATTACATGGATGCTTAGTCATAATAGTGCCACAAAGAAAATAAATACATGTGGCTCATGAGAGAGACTGGATGGGGGAAACTGACCTAGTCTGGCATGTAGAAGTTCACTGGAAAAGACCCTGATGCTGGGTAAGAATGAAGACAGAAGGAGAAGGGGACAGCAGAGGATGAGATGCTTAGATAGCATCACCAAGCCAATGGACATAAATTTGAACAAACTCCTAGAGATAGTGGAGGGCAGAAGAGACTAGCCTGCTGCAGTCCATGGTGTCACAGAGTTGGACACAACTTAGAGACTAAACAACAACATTCAAAGTTCAGTCTTTCAACTGATGCAGATTCTGGAGATGTTGATTAGTGGTCTGTGGTAAGTACAGAAATTGAGAATTAAATATTTAAAAACCTCAATGAACATGAGNATGATCTTGAATCCTTGTTCCACTCCACTCTGTCCACATTAAGCCAGAGATGTGGGCGTACTCTAGAATGTTTCACTGTGTCAGCTCTGCTCTGAGTCAGCCATGAGGAAAGTGGGTTGAGTGTGAGGTTCTGGGGAATTTGGTTCTGTTCAAGGAGGGGATTAGGTTTCTCTTAGACTCTCCACAGAATCCGACCACGTTATCTCTTTGCAGTGCTATGGACTGTAGCCCACCAGGCTCCTCTGTTCATGAGATTCTTCAGGCAAGAATACTGGAGTGGGTTGCCATGTTCTCCTCCAGGGGATCTTCCCAATCCAAGGATGGAAGTTGTGGTCTCTTACAACTCCTGCACTGGCAGGTGGGTTCTTCAACCACTAGGGCCACCTGGGAAGCCCATAATCAGACCATGAAGAAGTGAAGTGAAGGCGCTCAGTCATGTCCGACTTTTTGCGACCCCATGGACAGTAGACTATCAGACTCCTCCGTTCATGGGATTTTCCAGGCAAGAGTGCTGGAGTGGATTGCCATTTTCTTCTCTAGGAGACCTTCCCGACCCAGGAATTGAACCTGGGTCTCCCGCATTGCCAGCAGACGCTTTACCATGGGAGCCATCAGGGAAGCAATTCCCTGCAATCATACCAAGATCTCAGAATCTTCCAGATCATATATTTGCAAGTCATCCTGGACTGAGGTAGAAATCCAGCCCAAACATTGAGTCTGCTTAAGCATTCTGAAATTCGAGTACAAATGAGTTATGTGTTCCGTTGAAAATACTAAGAGATAGGTTCAAGTCCTGGCACATCCTGACCCTAGCTAGCCATATGACTTGCAGTGACTTATTTAAACTCCCTGGGTTTCCCTGGTCCAGGGATCAACTCTGTGGGGTTGACTCTGTGAACTGACATAGTTTCAGAGATTTCTTGAAACTCTACAATTGAAGACCAAGAAATTTTGGAAGCAAGATCTAGATGATTATACATATCCTTCCTGCTCCACTTTTAATGATACTAGAATGGTAGAAAAATACCCAAGGCATTTTGCACTATAGAGAATTAGGGAAGAAAACAATATTATAAACAGCACTATTAAACAAATTAACAAGCTGAACAAAGATGTTTGACGGAACCAAAAATTAACTAGTCCCTCCCATTTCTAGTCTAAGAACTCAGGAATAAAACACTGTTCCTTGTTTTGTGTACCAGAAGCAAGCAATAGTTCAAAATCAGATGGCAAGCAGTCTGGGATTAATCTGGTTTTGTTTCTCTACTTTATCTGGTGTGTCTACAAAACTGTGTAGGACACAACAGACGAGATAATGAAGAAGCTGGAACAAGACCAAACAAAGCAAATCTAGTCCTGTGATTTATAAAGGGTTGCCCAATGACCCTGGAAACTGAGAGGGGAGGAGTCAATGACTCAACGGAAGAAAGTTGAAAACATAGTCATAAGTTACCACTAACTACTGAATGTAAAGAGAGTCTTGAAAGACCTCTGTTTTCCCTTTTCATGGTGATCTTGAGAGAGTGATGGGAGGACAAACTAGAGTCAGCAAAATAAATTCAAGGATCTTAGATCATTTAGATTTGTGTGATGTGCTGGAAAGGGATTTCGAGGGGCCAACACGCTCCCGGCCCCACCCCCAGTCCCTGCCCGCCCCAGGGTTCTTTTACATCTTCATACTTTCTGTGCATCCTCCTTCAGATTTAGCAGCTGGATTAGGAAAACATTTTTGCAAATATAGGCCCCTTAGTGAAAGAACATCCCTGAATATGTCCTTTAAAATGTGTTCTTGACAAAGTCCCTCTTAACCCAGTGTGTGACTATAGCTGAACACCTTGTAGCTTTGTCTTAGATTTTATTTATTTAAAGGTGTTTCTTCTAGGCAAAAGGTGAAGGCATCTACTTGCTTCTCTCTAGACTTAGGAAGCATCACTACGAACAAAGCTAGTGGAGGTGATGGAATTCCAGCTGAGCTATTTCAAATCTTGAAAGATGACGCTGTAAAAGTGCTGCACTCAATAAGCCAGCAAATTTGGAAAACTCAGCAGAGTCCACAGGACTGAAGAAGGTCAGTTTTCATTCAAATCCCAAAGAAAGGCAATGCCAAAGAATGCTCAAACTACTGCACAATTGCACTCATCTCACATGCTAGTAAAGTAATGCTCAAAATTCTCCAAGCAAGGCTTCAGCAATACGTGAACCATGAACTTCCAGATGTTCAAGCTGGTTTTAGAAAAGGCAGAGGAACCAGAGATCAAATTGCCAACATCTGCTGGATCATGGAAAAAGCAAGAGAGTTACAGCAAAACATCTATTTTTGCTTTCTTGACTATGCCAAAGTCTTTGACTGTGTGGATCACAATAAACTGTGGGAAATTCTGAAAGAGATGGGCATGCCAGACCACCTGACCTGCCTCTTCAGAAATCTGTTTGCAGGTCAGGAAGCAACAGTTAGAACTGGACATAGAAAAACAGACTGGTTCCAAATAGGAAAAGAAGTACGTCAAGGCTGTATATGTCACCCTACTTATTTAACTTATATGCAGAGTACATCATGAAAACTGCCGGGCTGGAGGAGGCATAAGCTGAAATCAAGATTGCTGGGAAAAATATCAATAATNCTCTTCAGAAATCTGTTTGCAGGTCAGGAAGCAACAGTTAGAACTGGACATAGAAAAACAGACTGGTTCCAAATAGGAAAAGAAGTACGTCAAGGCTGTATATGTCACCCTACTTATTTAACTTATATGCAGAGTACATCATGAAAACTGCCGGGCTGGAGGAGGCATAAGCTGAAATCAAGATTGCTGGGAAAAATATCAATAATCTCAGATAAGCAGATGACACCACCCTTATGGCAGAAAGTGAAGAGGAACTAAAGAGCCTCTTGATGAAAGTGAAAGAGGAGAGCGGCTTAACAAGAAAAGTTGGCTTAAAGCTCAACATTCAGAAAACTAAGATCATGACATCAGGTCCCATCACTTCATGGAAGAGAGATGGGGAAACATTGGATACAGTGGCTGACTTTATTTTTCTGGGCTCCAAAATCACTGCAGATGGTGATTGCAGCAATGAAATTAAAAAATACTTACTCCTTGGAAGGAAGGTTATGAGCAACCTAGACAGCATATTAAAAAGCAGAGACATTACTTTCCCAACAAAGTTCCGTCTAGTCAAGGCTATGGCTTTTCCAGTCATCATGGATGTGAGAGTTGGTCTATAAAGAAGGCTGAGCACCGAAGAATTGATGCTTTTAAACTGTGGTGTTGGAGAAGACTCTTGAGAGTCCCTTGGACTGCAAGGAGACCCAGCCAGTCCATCCTAAAGGAGATCAGTCCTGGGTGTTCATTGGAAGGACAGATGTTGAAGCTGAAACTTCTACTTTGGCCACCTGATGCGAAGAGCTGACTCATTGGAAAAGACCTTGATGGTGGGAAAGACTGAGGGCAGGAGGAGAAGGGGACGTCAGAGGATGAGATGGCTCGACGGCATCACCGACTGATGGACATGGGTTCGGGTGGACTCCCTGTGTTGGTGATGGACAGGGAGGCCTGGCGTGCTGTGGTTCATGGGGTTGCAAAGAGTCAGACACAACTGAGTGACTGAACTGAACTGAACTGAGACTTAAGCAACCACTGTTTTCCTCACTTCTTCCTAATTTCAAAATTGTTGTTGTTGTTCAGTCACTCAGTCATGTCCAACTCTTTGTAACCACATGGACTGCAGCACACCAGGCTTTCTTGTCCTTCACCATCTCCTGGAACTTGCTCAAACTCATGTCCATTGAGTCAGTGATGCCATCCAAACATCTCATTCTCTATGGCCCCCTTCTCCTCCTGCCTTCAGTCTGTCCCAGCATCAGGGTCTTTTCTAATGGGTTGACTCTTTGCATCAGGTGGCCAAAGTATTGGAATTTCAGCTTCAGCATCAGTCCTTCCAATGAATATTCAGGGTTGATTTCCTTTAGGATTAACTGGTTTGATCTCCTTGCAGTCCAAGGATTCTCAAGAGTCTTTTCCAACACCATAGTTCAAAGGCATCAGTTCTTTGCTGCTCAGCCATTTTTATGGTCCAACTCTCACATGTGTACAGCTACTGGAAAAACCATAGCTTTCCCTAAACGGACCTTTGTAGGTAAAGTAATATCTCTGCATTTTAATATACTGTCTAAGTTGGTCATAGCTTTTCTTCCAAGGAGCAATCATCTTTTAATTTCATGGCTGCAGTCACCATCTGCAGTGATTTTGGTCCCCAAGAAAATAAAGTCTGTCACTGTTTCCATTGTTTTCCCATGTATTTGCCATGAAGCGATGGGACTGGACTTCATGATCTTAGTTTTTTTGAATGTTGAGTTTTAAGCCAGCTTTTTCATTCTCCTCCTTCACCTTCCTCAAGAGGCTGTTTAGTTCCTCTTTGCTTTCTGCCATAAGGGTGGTATCATCTGCATATCTGAGGTTATTGCTATTTCCCCTGGCAGTACTTCAGATAGCCTTTATTGTTTCTAAGTTTCTTACCTCCCACGTTTATATATTTTATTGCCTCCCCACATCAATTGTTGTTGTTTGTTGTTGAGACACACTAAGTTGTGTCCAACTCGGTGACCCCATGGACTGCAGCATGCCAGGCTTCCCTATCTTTCACTCTCTCCCAGAGTGGGCTCAAATTCATGTCCAATGCCATCCAACCATCTCATTCTCTGTTGCCTCCTTCTCCTCCTGTCCTCAATCCTATACATATTTTCCAATTGTTTTATTTTATACCATGTAACTGCTTCCCCTGATGAACTAAATTAGTTTTCAGGGGTGTTGTAATATGCCAGTGATAGTCGCTCAGCCATATCTGACTCTTTGCAACCCCGTGAACTGTCACCTGTCAGGCTCCTCTGCCCAAGGAATTCTCCAAGAAAGAATACTGGAGTGGGTTGCCATTTCCTTCTCCACGGGATCTTCCCAACCCAGGGATTGAACCTTGGTCTTCTGCATTGGAGGTGGATTCTTTACCATCTGGGCCGCTAGGGAAGTCAGCCTGTAATATGCCAACCCTTTGGGAATTGTCTTGTTTGTAAATGCAGTTCTCTTTTGATTCGATTGACTGTGGCATTGACATTTTTACAGTATTTCAGTTTGATTCTGAGAAGAGTAGGTATGTTCCACTCTGAGTGCTTTAGTTTTCTAGCTGCCATCTGTCTGTTGCCCTTCTCCAAAGCCTGGCTATCAAGTCCATTCATGCTAAGGATATGCTACGAGTCTTCACATTTAAAAGAGAGGGCTGGGAGCGAGGGTGGCGGGAAGAAACCAGAAGGAAAGCAAGTTAAAAAATAAATGACAGACAGGAACTGAGAGATATGGCAAGAAGGCACAAAGATAGTCCAACGGACAGAATCCGCTCAGACCTGAACCCTACTCTGGCTTAAACCTCATCTTGCCTCAGATTTTATCGGCCATACTCAACAAATAAACCATCTGTTCAGAGTAAGAGGTTGGAGGCTGCAATGACCTGGAGGGGCCTGGTAAGTTTTCATAGAGAAGATTTTAGCTGGAGGAATGGGAAGGATTTGGATCCAGGGAAACGAAAGGGAAGAGCACCTGAATGGAGGAAACAGCGAGAAAAACACCAAGACCACTAGAAAGAACTGAACCAGGCACAGAGCAGCCTCTGGGAGAGGGTGTATGCTAAGCAAGGCGGGGATTAACAGCTGCAGAGGGTGGACGCAGCTGTAAATCTGCAGGTCCTCTTAGAATGACTAGTGTGGAATTTTTCCTGAGGGGATTGCTGAACATTTCTGCAAATAACCTGTTTGAAAAAAAAAAAAAAGTTTTCTCTATAAAGATTAATCTGGCATTCTGAGCACATGAGAAAGAAGGAAACACCAAAAACCATTAAAACAGCTTTCCAGACCATTGAATCTACTTCCTTCTTAAAAAAAAAAAAAAAAGGACAAATGTTCCTTAATGCTTTTATTTATGTTAGGATTAAAGAAAGCATATAAACCAGCAAAGCTAATAATAACGTATGATAGAGAGAGCGTATGTGTGTTTCTAGGTCAAATAAGTTATTATAAAAGTCAGGCACACAAAAACTAGCGGAAGACTATGGAAACTCTGCCCTACTCTAGTTAAATTTTACCGAGCGTCATAGGCCTTCCTTCATCCAGGAAGCCTAAGAACTTTCAGGCAGATGGTGCAGAGGTGCTGCTGTTGCCATAACTATTATTTTGGCAACAGATTGTCGAGGAAGGCGTTAATATTTCTCTATTGTGAGTGCATACGTACAGAGCCCCCACACGCGGGCAGTGTGTGTTTGTGAGCGTGTATGTGCATGTGTGTAGCCTAAACTTTGTAAGGCCCTCTATCATCGAATCAATCTAATGTCCCCAGTGAACTCTCTTCCATCTGTTCCGGGCAATCTTCAGTGCAGGAGTTTGTCCAACTTGTATCTTTATCAGAATCTTTTTTCTCATTAATACAGAGAAAGCAGGTAGTTTGCCATTTTGTTACAACAAAAGAGGAGTGGATATGAAATCAGTACTAATACACTTATTTTCATGAGTTACTTAGACGTTTGATGGAATTTCCAGATAGTTCCAATTTTTTTGTTCACTTTTTAAATTAGACACTGTATGTAGTGTTACTGACATTTTTCAGCCCCAACAAAGGTTCTCATGCCGATGTTGCTTGAACCAAAAGAACAAGACCAAGTTCAGTTCAGAAGCAAAGGAAATTAAAAAATTTTTTTTTAATTTATAGTATTATTTGGCTTCACCAGGTTTTAGTTGCAGCATGCAGGATCTCTATTTATAGCATATGGGATCTAATTCCCTAACCAGGGCTTGAAACTAGGCCTCTTGCATTGGGAGGGTGAAGTCTTTGCCACTGGACCACCAGGGAAGTCCTGGAAACATTTCTTTTATCAAAGAATGGAGAGGCAGGTGTGAGTTTGGGCTCCGAGGCACTTAACTCCACAGGCTGGGGGCGAAGCTGCTTTATCGGGACCTGTTCAGCAGGGAGGGGGCAGGGTTCTCCCAGGAAGGTGCGCCTGAGCGGCACACAGCCCGTCGCTGCCATTTTGAATTGAGGTATTCTGTGTGTGTGCTTGCGTGTGCGTGTGTGCGTGCGTGTGTGCGTGTGCATGTGCATGTGTGTGTGTGTGAGATCTGCATATGGCCCTCCCAGCTGAGGTGGGGGGGGGGCATTTTGAACCAGGAACTCTGATCTGAAGTGCCAAGTTCAAGCCCTCTGCACGTGGCCTTTTATGAGCACGTGAAACTAGACTAAGCCCAAAGAAGAAAAAAAAAAGGTTGGATTTTATGTTCTATTTTGGTTTCCCAGGAATTATTAACAGGCTTTGTCAATGATAGTAGGACATATATGAACTCCTGAAGGCAGATTTCATCTAGCACTGATTTTTTTTTTTTATGTATTCATTACCCTAGGATTAACAGTCCCCATGTGATTGCTGAATATATTTTTCTTCCTTACTTTTTGACTTTTTCTTTACAGCTGAAACAAAAACAGTGCTCACTACATGAATTCTGCTGAGTTATTTACCATTCTGACACTTTAGTGACATAAAGGAGAGAATATCACTTAAACCCAACTCCAAAAATATTATTTGAACTGTAGGTGCGTTCATTATTGGAACATGTGGCAACATATGTTCTCTCCTGGAAATATTTTTATAAATTTAATTGCCGAATAACTTGTAAAATTAATTTGCCTAAAAGCTTTATGAGAATGGCTAAGATAGTCCAATCATGGTTTGAGATACCACATCTCTAAATATTTTTGTATATTATATCTTGCATTTAATATATACTCATTAATTACATCTAAGGCATATATACTATTTTAAATCTAGGTTAAAATAGAAAAATAAAGGTTGGGCAGGGAATTAAGAGTTAACTTGGCTGTTTGGGAGTAGTCAAATTTCTGAAAACCATAAATGTGAAATCTCACATTCTCAAATTAAATAGCCAGAAGATTTTGCTTTGTGTTCAGTGTTCTACCTACTACAATCATAGTCCTGGAAAAGCCTTCAAGAAGTCTTCTGATAGTTCTTTTACTGCCTTGTCCAAGAACAGACCGCAATACAATCTAATGGGAAGGTCATGCTTCTTCAGACACAACGCAAAATAACTTTCCTTCCGATTGTTAAAAAAAAAAAAAACCAAATTCAAAAATCAACAAAAAACTTGAATTCATTTGGTCTCCTGCACAACTGTGGTCAACTGAGCTATGATCACTGAAATGATATTTCCAACTTGGGACCTCAAGATATGTTGCATCCAGCAATGGTTATTAAGCAAGGAAAACATTCATAAAGCAGCATTTATGGGGTAGTAAGAGTAAGGGCTTTATTCCACATTGAATCTTCATGACTTCTAGGTGGTAGTACAACCCAAACCCAGCCATAGATACCGATAAGGAGGCTATGTGTGTGTTCCTGCTAAGTCGCTTCAGTCGTGTCTGACTCTGTGCAACCCTATGGACTGTACCCCACCAGGCTCCTCTGTCCATGGGATTCTCCAGGCAAGCATACTAGAGTGGGTTCCCATGCCATCCTCCAGGGGATCTTCCTGACCCACGGATCGAGCCCTCGTTTCCTGCTTCTCCTTTTTCCAGCAGTGAAAAGAATCCACTAGCGCTGAGCCACCCAAGAAGCCCAGTGAGGAGGCTATTTCCTACTTATTCAGAGATCATTTCTTCGATCACCATGACAGTCTATGCCTAACTAAAACTTTCCCTGTATTTCTAACCCTTAGTAGACACAAAGACCTGAGAAAGACCTTACAAGGAGTTACTGACAAACCCTTAGCACCTACTGGCACAGTTAATCTGTGTTGCCCAGTTCTGACTCTTTGCTACTATACTCCTAGGGCAAACAGAGGTGGGGCATATATTCAGAGCTGTGTTTCTTAAACTTGGTAATAATTGCAAGATCTTTGAGATGGTGAATGAATTGTTTTCTTCTCTTCAGTTCTGCCCCAGTACTCTCTAAAAATACTTTAAGGTTGTTCCATGCCCAAGGGGAGACTATTAAAAATATATATCTTTAGGGGGTGATATCTGCAAAACAAATTAGCATACTACAACTAAAGGAGCCCAAGATAAGATGTATAACAATGGACTGTGATGTGTGACCCATGCCAGGGACAAAAAAAAGGTCTTAGGAAGTATGTTTAAGAGCCTCCCCATCACAGATCACACTTTAAAAAACACTTGGCTACAAAAGGAATTATTTTATTCCCCACTTAGGAAATATGGGTCCCAAATCACTTTAACCAACTGCAAAAGAATATGAGAAATGCAAATAGGTCCATCAGAGCAGGAGAAATCTACTTGGATTTTTACTTTGAATGTGGTATCATCAGCTTCCTTCTGCTTTGAATCATTGCATAAGAGGGAAGGCATATACCCAAGAGAAAAATTGTACTTTGAGTCAGAAAGCATCCAAAGGGATCATTTCTGTATAATCTATCATTTAGTTTTCCTCTGGCTAAGAAAAGGGGAGGAAGTTTGATTTATGAAAAATCTAGAGACTCAAGACCCAAGTATTTATTTAGAAACTTCTTTTTTTATGTTTATAATTTACTTTAAAAGATGTTTCAGGCACATAAAATAGGAGCAGAGCTGGAATATACGTTTTGAAGGCCAAGGGAAATTCAGGCATGTTAAGTATACTAAACATACACGTTTCTTCTTAGGATGTTCTTGGAGCTGGTTGATTACATTACATAATAGGCCTTAAAAATCCATCTTGAGAAATAACCTGACCTAAGCCAGAATCTGCTCATTTAGCTGCCATTTGCTTTAAGAGATTACACGGAAGGAAAAAAAAAATTATAAAAGATCAGATAAGATGCTAAAATATAGACGGAGGAAGTGACCCACCTCTGGTTTCATCAGAGACAACAGCAAAGGAATAAAGAATAGTATCTTCCTCTTTCAGAGTACTCACTCTGGGCCATTTTTTTCCAGATGTGGAAGAATTGAAGGAATAAACGCAGTAAGACATTCCCTGAAAGAACAAAATCGGGCAGAACTGCAAATAAACTGCCAGTCATACAAAAAAAAAAAAATTCCTTGTAGTTTCGGAAATTTCCATACACTTAGGCACATATTTAAAGTAGCCTAGTCTCAATGATCATCCTTTAAGTTACTAACAGAAGAAGAGAGACGTGGGGGCAATACTTCACTGTGGCTTGCAGTACTCAGAAGAGGACCATTTGTTCTTTTTTTAAGATTTTTTTTTTTTTTTTGATGTGGACCATTTTTAAAGTCTTTGTTGAATTTGTTACAGTATTGATTCCGTTTTATGTTTTGGTTTTTCTGGCCATGAGGCATTTGGGATCTTGGCTCCCTGAACCTGCACCCTCTGCACTGGAAGGCAGTCTTAACCACTGGATCTCCAGGGAACTCTTTCAATGCCTGTCAGCGCTGTGGGTCAAAACACACCTGTGAAGCTTGCTGCTCTAGCAAGTTTGCTCTAGCAAACTCATACCGAGTTTTTCTTTCCTTTGGGTTATTCAGTTTTCAAAAAATTCATTTCTTTCTGAAAGTGAACTAGTTACATTTTTTTGCAAAACGGAAGATGATACTTTGGAGGCATAATAAAGTATACTGCATTATAGACAATCCCAAGAAATAACACGGCCATCATTCTAAGACACTGGAGTTAATTGAATGAAAATGAGAGCACCTATGACAGACACAAACGTGTGTATGCTGCAGATGAGAACTCTTAATGGCATTTAACCAAAGCAATGCAATTCAATTTTTTAAGAAATCATTTGCCACAGTACCTATAGACACTTTATAAAAAGGCATAACTGAAATAATGAGGGTGAGAAAGGTCCCTTGTGAAAAAACAAGTAGATTCCCTTGTTAATAGCAAGTTGGTGGCAGAACAGTGTGCAAGGACGCAAAGATAAAGGAAGACTTGAGTAAAGAGGGTGCGGTGTATGAGAAGTGGAAGAAAGGACACATTTCATTAAGAACAAGCAGGTTCTGCGAGGCAAGAATTTAAACTAAAATATCTTGTTGTCAGATGGAATGCATCCAAAAGGAAAGTAAATGGCTGACGACTGCTTCCGTCAGGTTTCCAAGAGGTCTTTCTTATAGAGTTCCCAAGAAAAGCCAATCTTTTGGACTCTCTAGTATCCATGATCTAAACGCTGTTTTCAAACAACTGAGGAGGGAGGCAGGACTAACATGCTTGAAGTCATGACTTAACGAAGAAGAGAAGGGAGAAGAATCATTGCTAAACTGAAGTTAACCCCGAACCCAAAGGCGCAGAGCACACGAAGCTCTGTTTCCAAGGTGATGGCTGCTCTCATTTGGGGAGCTTCTTCTTCCCAGCCAAACTGAAAATTCTTACTTGGAGCAGGCTCCCTTTGGAAGAAATCTGAGGAAGATATAACACACACACACACACACACACACACACACACACACAGAAAAGGAAGCGAAAAGAGTGTTTTTAGTCTCACACATCCTGTGCTTTTTTCAGCTGCTATTTTGAAGGATAAACATTACATTTGTGGTTGAATTTTTCCCTAGGGTCAAGAAAAACAAAACAATATGGTCTTGAAAAGAAGAGATTTGAGAGGGAGCTGATGACCTTGGAAATGCAAGCTGCTTTCCTGGTTTAAAAAATAAAACAAAGAAATCTTAAAAATAATAAATAAATAAAGTGGCTGAAAAAGAGTGAAGACCTTGTATCTATCTCCAGTGCCCACGGGGCCCCAGGCTGGTTCTAAAGGAACCTAAACACAAAGACACTCTGTCAAGTGGGAATTTCTGTGAGCAGAGAAATGACACGCTGTACCTGTATGGCTGCATTCCATTTTTAGGTTTCATTCAACTGGCATTTTATAAGGCGGGACATTTTGCTCAACTCTGGTCTAATGGAAGCTAGAACGTTTCCATATTCTTCTCGGCCAGATAATTATAGCCAACTGTATTTAGGAAACTGGCAGAATTTTTTTCCAGATGTGAAGGAACCTACTTTACCAGTGTGTCAGTTTCATACAAGCATTTGTTTTCACATGAGATACCAAAGGTCGTTCTTACTTCTATATCCGGGAATCCTGCTGTCATTACAAACACTGTCCTAAAGGCTAAAGTCTCCTGAGAGATGGGAGAATTTGAAAGGTGACAGATCCTTGGAGATTAACCTGCACAGAGCTGGAGGGGGCAGTGGGTGGAGGCAATGCCGATCTACATACCACTGAGCTGCCTTGAAAACTGACTCAAGCTGGCTGATAACTATGCCTGGAAGGGTCCTATAAAGTGGCTTCTTTCACACAGTCTACAGTGTGATTGACTTGCGTGGTGCCATTAGGTCAGAACTGGAAGATAAAAAGGGTTTCAGGAGCCTGCAGATGTATGATTCTTAAATCTCCCTATAACTAAAAAAGTATTATTGGATGGGAATCATATTCACTTCTTATGGCGGCTCTAACAAATTATCTCAGAAGTGATGGCTTCAAACAATAGAAATTTATTCCCTCACAGATCTGGAGGTCAGAAGTCCTGGACTCATATCACCAGACTGAAATCAAGGTGTTGATGGAGCCACACGTCCTCCAAAGGGAGAATCCATCCATTGACTCTTCTTGCTTTTGCCGGTTCTTGGCATTCCTTGGCCTGTGGCTCCATCAGTCAAATCTTCAAGTACAGCATCTTTAAATCTGTCTCTGCTTTGTCCTCTTTGTTTAGTCACTAAGTTGTGTCTGGGTTCTTTTGTGACCCCATGGACTGTAGCCACCAGGCTCCTCCACCTCCGGGATTCCCCAGGCAAGAATACTGGAGTGGGTAACCATTCCCTTCTCCAAGGGATCTTCCCAACCCAGGGATCGAACCTGGGACTCCTTCATCTCCTGCATTGGCAGTCACATTCTTAACCACTGAGTCATCCTGGGAAGCCCATCCTCTACAAAGCTAGAATTTAAAAGTAATGAACCACCTGGACAATTGCACTCATCTCACACACTAGCAAAATAGTGCTCAAAATTCTCCAAGCCCAGCTTCAACAGTACATAACTGTGAACTTTCGATGTTCAAGCTGTATTTAGAAAAGGCAGAGGAACCAGAGATCAAATTGCCAACATCTGCTGGATCATCNTGCTTGGGGCTGGTGCACTGGGATGACCCAGAGAGATGATATGGGGAAGGTGGTGGGAGGGGGGTTCAGGGTTGAGAACTCATGTACACTTGTGGTGGTTTCATGTCAATGTATGGCAAAACCAATACAGTATTGTAAAGTATTTTTAAAAATTTTAAAAAAATAAATAAAAAATAAAAGTAGGCTGTCTTGACATTGAGTTATAAGAATTTTTCATATACTTTGGATACAGACCTTTTATATCGGTTATAAATATTTTCTTGTCTTTGCATATCTAACTGCTTCTTTTGAAGAGCAGAAACTTTTAAATTTGAAAAAGTTCAGTCTTTCTTTTGTAACTTATGCTTTGTGAGCATTAAGAAGCATTTGCCTATTACAAGATCACAAATCTTTCCCCCTATATGTTTTTGAGAATGTTTATACTTTAAGGTCTTGCACTTAGGTCTGTGATTCAGTATTTTGTGTTAGCATTTGTGTGTGGTGTGAAATGAGGATTGATATTCTTTTTTTTTTNAAAGTTCAGTCTTTCTTTTGTAACTTATGCTTTGTGAGCATTAAGAAGCATTTGCCTATTACAAGATCACAAATCTTTCCCCCTATATGTTTTTGAGAATGTTTATACTTTAAGGTCTTGCACTTAGGTCTGTGATTCAGTATTTTGTGTTAGCATTTGTGTGTGGTGTGAAATGAGGATTGATATTCTTTTTTTTTTTTCTATGTCTATACCCAGTTGATCTGGCAGTATTTGTTGAAAAAATTTTTCTTCCCCTGTGAACCCTTTTGGCACTTTTGTCAAGAATTATTTGATCATATATGTATAGGTTTATTTCTGAATTCTCTGTTCCATTTATTGATTTATGTGTCTATCTTTTCATCAGTATAAAACTCTTATTGTAGTTTTGTAGTAATTCTTAAAATTAAGGAATCTAAATATTCCAACTTTATTCTTCTTTTTAAAAAAAGTACTTTGATTATTCCAGGTTCTTTGTAATTCCATGTACATTTTATAATGGATTTGTCAATTTCTGCAAAATAATTTGCTGGTAGTTTGGTAGGGATTTCCTTGAATCAATATGGGGATAATTGCTATCGTAATAAACATGTTCAATCCTCCAGTCCATGAATATTATTTATCTTTCTATTGCAGTCATCTTTAAGTGTTGTCAGCAATGACTTATAGTTATTAGTGCAAAGGTCTTAGAAATATTTTGTTAGATTTACTCTTATTTTATTTTTTTGGCACTATTAAAAATTCAATTTTTTGAAAGTTTATATTTAAATCATTAGCTATAAGTATATAATATAGAAAAATTAGCTGCTGCTGCTGCTAAGTTGCTTCAGTCGTGTCTAATTCTGTGCAACCCCAGAGACGGCAGCCCACTAGGCTCCTCTGTCCCTGGGATTCTCCAGGCAAGAATACTGGAGTGGAGTGCCATTTCCTTCTCCAATGCATGAAAGTGAAAAGTCAAAGTGAAGTCACTCAGTCGTGTCTGACTTGTAGCGACCTCATGAACTGCAGCCTACCAGGCTCTTTCATCCATGGGATTTTCCAGGCAAGAGTACTGGAGTGGGGTGCCATTGTCTTCTCCAAAAAATTAGCTATCAGTAGATAAAAAAGTTTGTGTGTCAACATTGTATCCTGTGATTTTGCTAAATTTACTTACTAATTCTAACAGGCATTTTATAGATTTCCTATGTAAACCATAGTATCATCTGAAAATTTGGACAGTCCTACTTGGTTTTTTGTAGTTTTTTTCTTTTTTTCCCCTTTTTTGGTTTTGGCCTTATTTCTAGAACCTCCAGTACAATGTTGAATAGAAGTGGTGTATTCTTGCTTTGTTCCTAAATTTTAGGGGGGAACAATTCAGTTTTTTACCACCATGATGTTAGCTGTAGAGTTATTTATTTTTTTAAGATGATTTTTATCAGTTTGAGGATATTCCCTGCCTCCCAGGTTGTAGTGAGTTTCCTTTTTTCTCTCTACAGTCATCAATAGGTGTTGAGTTTTGCATACTTTTTTCATACATTGAATGGTTTTGCTCCTTTATTTTGTTAATATCATAATCATGGTAAATTACATTCATTTTTTAAATGTTAAACCAATCTTGATTTTGGGAATAAAAACTGCTTAATCATGATGTAGTATTCTTTTACAATATTTATGAATTTAATTTGCTAATATTAAAAAATTTTATCTATGTACGTGAGAGATAGTTGTCTTTAATTTTTTTTCTGTGACTTTTGGGTCTGTTTTTTCTGTTAGGGTTATTCTGGCTTCATAAAATAAGCTGGGCAATGCTGTTCGTCTATATGCTGAAGATGTTTGTGTAAGATTGGTATTATTTCTTCTATGAATGTTTGTTGAATTCACCGCTAAAATAATCTGCACCTGGAGTTTTATTTTAGGAAAGATTTTTGTAAGAAATACAATTTTTATATAGATCAAGGACTATTCAGGTATTCTGTTTCTAATTGTATCAATTTTGGTAAATCATATTTTTCAAGAATTTTCACTTAATCTAAATAGTTGAATTTGTTGGCATGAAGTTTTTCATATTATTCTTTATCCTTGAATGCCTGTAGGATCTGTGGTGATAAGCCCCCTCTTTACCGTCATTTTAGTGACTTGCATTCTCTTTCTCTCAGTCAATCTGGCTTGGGCTTTGTCAGTTTTGTTGCTCTTTTTAAAAACCAAATTTTAGCTTTGATAATTTTCTATTTTATCTGTTTTCTACTCCACTAATTTCTGTTCTTATATGTTACGTTCTCTGATTTTTACAGTTTTTCTTCTTTTATAATATACACATTTTAAAGCTCTTTTGGCAGAATTCTTCCCACTCAAAATATTTCCTAATTGCCTTTATGATTTTGTCTTTGACACATGAATTATTTAGGAGGGTGTTTAACTTCTAGGTATCTGAGGTTTTCCTAGATATTATATTGTTATTGATTTCTTATTTAATTCTATTGTGGCCACAAAATACACAAAGTAAAAACATATTAACCTGTTTTATTGTGCAGCATATGGCCTATCTTTGTGAAGGTACTCTGTACACTTAAAGAGAACACACAGTCTGCAGTTGGTTGATGCTGTGTTTCATAAATGTCAATTAGGTGGTGATTGATAGTGTTGTTCATAACTTTTGTGTCTATGCAGATGCTTTATCTCATTTTTCTCTGAATTGCATACTGATGGATGCTAAAATCTCTTGATATAATTGTACAGCCATGTTCTCCTTAATTCTGTCCTTTTTTTTTTTGGTGTATCTTGAAGCTCTGTTATTAAAGGCATACACATTTTATTATTGTTATGTATTCCTAACAAAATTATATTATCAGTATAAAATGCTCATTAATTTTTAAAAAAGCATTCAGAACTCTTGGAAAATGAAGGTATGATAAACGGAAATTTTAAAATATTTGTGTTAAAAAGAAGATTCAAAAGATAAAGTTGTAGAAATCTCCCAGTAAGTGAAACAACAACAGCAAAGAAAATAACGGTGATGGAAAATGGTAGATAAATAATAAGAACCTGAGAAAATTGCTCTGGGAGATCCACATTCAAATGTAAGAGTTTTTTTTTGTTGTTTTTTTTTTAAGTAGAAGTGGAAATTACCCAGGAACTAATATACGAACGTTTTCTATAAGAGAAGGACACAGTTTACGAGATCCAAAAGGCCTCCCAGGGTCCAGAGTAGTGTAGGTTGAAGAACTACACCAAGGTGCTTGCGAAATTTCAGAATATCTGGGTGTTCTGTGGACCCCTTTCCTTAGTTTGACTGCTGAAGGAATGGTTTTAGCCCTGAGAGAAGTACTTGTTCTAGGATGAAAAGCAGGGACCTTCCTTTTCAGTTCCTGAGTCTTGTCCTCAGCTCACTTGAACATAGACTCACAGCTGAAACAGCCCCGCCAAGAATTCAGAGCAGCCCAGTTCCCCTCACCCAGGTTTTTGGTTTGACTGGAGTCATGTGAATCTTTGAAATGTCCTTAGTACTCAAGCACTCAGGCGCCAAGAATCTTTGTTTAACCACTTCAGCAAGTTAATCCCCAGACTGTGTTTTAAGTCTGTTACCAAATTCATTAAGAATAACGTACTGTATGCTTCTGTAGGGAGAATATTTGCCCCTACATGTGATAAGACCTAACGGCTACCCCTAGAACACTTATGAGTTGATACCCTTGAGCAGTTTGGGAAATAATTTTCAAATTAAGTATAATGAGTTAAGTCATTTTGGAGGCCATCCAAATGAGGGCACCAAGACCAACAGTGGAGGCACTGGGAAAAAGCGAGGGCCTNTGATAAGACCTAACGGCTACCCCTAGAACACTTATGAGTTGATACCCTTGAGCAGTTTGGGAAATAATTTTCAAATTAAATATAATGAGTTAAGTCATTTTGGAGGCCATCCAAATGAGGGCACCAAGACCAACAGTGGAGGCACTGGGAAAAAGCGAGGGCCTGGGATCACACCCCGCCAGTCCTGTGCTTATGCTCCCCAACTCGGGGATAATGATCTCCAACCACAGTTTTCTGGGGCCATACCACTAAGGACAATCAGGACTGGGCCTGAAATCATGCTTCTATGTGGCTCTCAGCCACCTACCTCCCAGTGGTACTTTGGTTTGTCTTCATGCCCCATTTCATTTTAAAGGCTTCCAGTGAAGGCGCTCTTTACCCCGCCAGCGGTCAGTGTCTGCTGCAGTTTCCAGCTCCAGCCCTAAGCAGCTCCCACCACTGCTGCCCCTCTGCCTCCCCTGCTGACTCTGAACCTGACAGGTTGACTCCACTGACTCCAGCTTCTGACCATCTAGAGCGGTTGGGCCAGTAAGTGAGCACGGCGCTTCCCATTTCCAGAAGGAGTCTTGTTTTTCCTGTCTGACACACTCTTTGGTTGAGGAAACTTGAACAAGTTGGAACCAGTATCCATTTCATTTGAAGACACTATCTGGAGTCTCCTCAACCAACTCCTTGGCTGCTTCTGGACTGATGTCCCCGTGGGCTTTGGGCTACATCTCAGGGAATTTTCTGCCTCCCTAGAGCAGTAGTCTCTCCCCTTATTCTGTCTCTTCCAGCCACACACACGTGAAGTGATAGCGTCTTTGTCTCCCACTTATTACCAAGGACGGATAGTCCTGGTCTGATGGCTAATTTTGATGTTTTCATTACTTTTTTCTTTTATCCCAGTAAGCCTTCAGATTTTAGACAATAAAATATCTCTTATCCTAAAGCTATGTCAGAGTTCTCAAGGAGTGACACAGATAAAAGCATCCCTTGGAACTGTTCTACCATGTGTGGGGTCCTGTGCTAAACACATCATTGACATAATCTCATTTAATCTTAATCAAAGCCCTGTGAACTACCCATTTTAGAGATGAGAATGTCCTGGTTTAGAGAATCGAAGAAGCTTGTCATACGAATGTGGAGGGAAAAAAAGCAGAGATTTGAATCCAGGGATTCCCTGAACCCAGAACCCATGTGCTCTGCCTCAGGAAAGATGGAGAATATCACCCACTTTACTGCAAAGAGACACACAGAGATCACACCCAGGTCTGGATTTCAACAATGTGGACTGATTTAAATTTCATTTCATTAAAGAAAACTCTTGGGTGCTTGTTTGTTGGCATCTCTATGATTAGCACAGTAAGGATAGTTCTGAAGGGAGTTCAGAAATTTCCCTGCCCTTAGAAATTCGAGAGACTAGTAGTATAGTGGTGTCAGTCATGTCCAACTCTTTGCAACCCCATGGACTGTAACCTGTCAGGCTCCTCTGTCCATGGGATTCTCCAGGCAAGAATACTGAAGTAGGTTGCCACTCCCTTCTCTAGAGGGTCTTTCCAGGGGTCGAACCTGGGTCTCCTGCATTGCAGGCAGATTCTTTACATACACAAATAGTTAAACACTAGGTAATATAGTTTTATTCAGCTTAGGTAACAGAGAAGAGAATGCAGTAATAACAAAGTCAGTAGGAATCTACAATGACAGCTTAAGACTAGAAGGGAAGAGTTAAGCCTCAGAATGCTAGGCAGTATATCTGAAATGCAGAAACTAGTGGGTCTAGTGTAACTGGAGAAGTTTTTATGGAGAAAGGTGCACTTAAACTTGCCCTGGAACCAATGAGATTTTGGCTAGCGGAGAAGACGAAAGAGGGTATTCCAAGGAAGAGAAAGTGTGATCAAAGGTAGGAAAGAGGGAATGAATGTAGATGCTTGGGAAGGCATCAGGATGGGCCAGATTATAAAGTATGGAGGATAAGTTTGAGAAGCATCTTGAGAGTAATACTCAAAATTTGGAATTGAGTTTGTAGGCAATGGGGAATCACAGAAGGCATTTGAATATAGGAAAAACAGGCAAAAAAAAATTCATGTGGAATATTTTTCTCACAGCTTGGGTCATTTCTCCATATCAAATGACTGTGGCTGGAGTCAAGATGTTAACACTGAACTCCAGAATTAGGGTCTGTTTTCTATTCAGCATTAAAGCCACATTCTTCCTGCCCAGACTTTTTCCCTCAACTGAGAGAAAGCCTCATATAGAAAGTGAGAACTTGCTTACTGGCTCAGAATAAAGGGTCTAGATGATTTTAGTAATAGAGTCATCAGCTCTGATCATCTCCTTTTCCAGTATGAGGATGTACTTGCCAAAAGAATGGCAATGCTTGTTAAGCTAGCCAGAGCAATTCTGCCTGGTTCAGATGCAGAACATGCTCTGTCTTTTATGCAGGGCTAAAAACTCACCGACATATTCCCATTTGCTGCTTCCCTCTTTCCTAGAGTCCAAACAGACTATTTTTCCTTATTTCCTCCATCAAGAGAATATGCACTTTCCTTGGTTATACATTGAGTGACATTAACAACATTCAAATCCTAAGAATGTATATGGATCAAACTGGCTCTTTTTGGGTACTGAGAAACACTTCAATTTTCCTGTTTCAACTGAATGAACAAGCTGTTCTCCTTTCTGTAGAATTGGGAAACACTGTAATCTCAGGAGTAACTTTTGTAGGGGACTGATTGCACCCATTCTAAATTGTTAACACTCTCAACTTCAGAGAATGTGCTTACCCCCAGATCTGGAAAGGTTGTGATCACTTTGAATCTTGTAGCTTTCACTGTCTCTCTGCCTAAAGCATGAGCCATTATGATGCTGCTACTGCTGCTGCTACTGCTAAGCTGCGTCAGTTGTGTCCGACTCTGTGCGACCCCATAGACAGAAGCCCACCAGGCTCCTCTGTCCCTGGGATTCTCTAGGCAAGAACACTGGAGTGGGTTGCCATTTCCTTCTCCAATGCATGAAAGTGAAAAGTGAAAGTGAAGTCATTACTGATTTATCTCTCCTTCGTTTTTTTAAATTTATTTTAACTTAATTTAAAAATTTTTATTGAAATACAGTTGAGTTACAAGGTTGTGTTAGTTTCTGCTGTATAGCAAAGTGAATCATTATACATGTACATATATCCACTCCATTTTAGATTCTTTTCCCGTAGAGATCATTACAGAGTACTGAGTAGAGTTCACTGTGCTATATAGTACATCCTTATCTCTGTCCTTTGAATCTATAAGTGATGGGAAAATCTCTCTATGTTTCCCTTGTGTTGCATTCAAAACCTAATGAAGATATGCTATTATAGATTACCTGTACATTTAGCTAGCCATATTACAATTCTTTTATTTACAGACTCCTCTGGTCATCATAGGAGGAGACAGGTAATATTTGAGATGTTTCATCCTAAAATACCCATGAAACTGCACAGAAAGAGTGAAAAAAAGAAGGAAAATAAATGTAAATTTAAGATGGAGAAAAAGCATGTGCTTAAATCCATAGGGAATGTCTACTACTGTAATTGTCAATGGGATGGATTGAGAAGCATATTCTCAAGATTACAAGACGCATGGCTCACAAACTGAACCAGAGAAGCCCAGCTGGTGCTGAAGGAGAACGGGAAGCAAGTACCCCCGGCCCCCATCATTTGCTCCCAACTACTTCAGGAACTTGGAGATACACCGGCCAGAAAAGCAAACATTCCAACTGGGATGAAACTGCCTTCTGAGCCAGCCAGAGGTATGTCCAGAGTCAAACCTCCCACCCAACCCATCAATTTCTCCTCCCATCACTTAAAAGACTATGGCTCCCAGTCCACAGCCAGGCAGGATGTAGACGGAGACAAATAGAGGCGGGTTGTGTCCTGGAAGGGCTAGTTGTGTAATAAAAAGTACTGTAGGATATTTTAAAGCAATCATCCTCCAATTAAAAATAAATGAATTTAAATTAAAAAATAATAAAAAGTACTGTAGGAACTTTCATGGTGGCTCAATAGTTAAGAATCTACCTTCTGACGCAGGGGACGTAAATTTAATTCCTGGTCAGAGAACTAAGATTCCACATATGGTGGGGCAACCAAATCTGCACATTGCAACAAAGATTTTGCAAGCTGCTTCCAAATAAATACTTTTTTTTAAGTACTATAAATTGGAGAGAGACAAGAAGAAGGGGGAGGGCAGTGCATGCTTGGAGGGCATGTGATTTTATGTGCTACCCTTTGAAATAGGACAGCAGACTCTGTTGTCTCCTACTAGTGTCTACTGCTTAGAGCAAGAGCCCCAATCTAATGCCCAGAAATGTCCATAGGATGCTCCAGGCAAGCCACTGGAGAGGGTTGCCATTTCCTTCTCCAGTCCACAATAGCTAAATATCTGTCAGTTCCTGAAAAAGGAGGTAGGCACTTCTGTGAGTCAGAGTGCCCTTCAGATCCGCTTTACTTGTGCCCAAGAGGAAACTGAGGGACTAAAAAGACTCCATCAGGACTATCCACTAGCAAGTGCCAGGCTGGAACATACTGTTCTCTTTTGCAGAGAGACAGAAAAATGCCCAAAGGAGCCTAAGGAAAGAATACTGCAAGATAAAGGAAAGGAAGCCTTTCTGTTAAAACTTGACGTGAGATTATATCACTGAAAATAAATTTCTCCAGGAAAGAGAGAAACATTTTAGCAGACATATTTTTGGTTGTCTCAAAAAGATATGGAAAGGCCTAGCCACAATAAGATCAGAGTCAGGGGCCATCTGGAGAAAACAGATTGGGATGAGGTAACATTTGCAAAGGCTGAAATGAGAAATGAGGGCAAATATGCTAAAAGTATAATAGAACTAAACACCTGTATGAAAGAATGTCAATACAGAGAAGACATAGCAGAAATCAAATCAGTAAAGTAGAAGACAAAATAAGTGAAAGGACCAAGATGAAAATGTTGAGAGAGAAGATAGCAAACACAGATCTAATCTGAGAATTACATTTATTCCCAGTGAAGAAATGGAACAAAATACTGGAAACAGCAGTCAAGCACATGTCAGAAGAAAACTATTCTGAGCTGGAGAAGATTTGAGACAAAATTAAAATGACCAGACCCATATAGAGGCATATCTTTTAAAATATCAATACTTGAGTTTCCAAGTTAAAGAAAGAATCTTTCAGGCATTTAGATAGATGCGAACAGGTTACTAATGAAATAAACATCAAGCTGGGCTTAGACTTTCTTAACCCTGAGGACTGTTCCAGAAGGCAAGGTTGTGTCTCAAGAATTCCATATTCACCCAACATGACATTATGTTCAAAGGCTGTAGAAACTGATTTTCAGATTTACAAGGAGGCTGTAAATATATCTTGCATGGCCTTTTCTTGAAAAAAAAAAAAAAAAAA
>SJYA01001565.1:116921-291592 GCA_006410615.1 Neotragus moschatus | reverse complement strand
AAAAAAAAAAAAAAAAAAGTATCTGAACTTCCTGTCCAACTGATCAACAGATGAATTCATATAAGGAAACACACACACAAAATGACTTGCAGAGAGCACTGGAGACTATTCAAAATATAAAAAATAATAGTTTTAAATGTGATTCAAAAGCTGTATGCAAAACCTAATACCTACTGTTGAAAAATGATTTACTTGGGTCTAAAAACTGAAATTAGATAAAGATTGATAAAAGAGGGAGGAATATGTTCCAAGTTATCCACTGTGAGCTGGTGGGCTTTTTTTTTTTTTTGTAATTAGGGAGAAATATATAAAATGTTGTCATTTAATGAGAAATCCTGTTTTCTGTGAGTAATTTTAGTTTAAAAACTGATTTATCCAAGAGAATGCTTTTTGGCAGCTTATCTCTAAAACTGGAATTATTATATGGCCATGTATCTGGCTTTAGATCCTGATAAAGGAGTCTGAAAGAAATCCTGAGAGGAAAATGAAAGAAAATGAAGGAAATCCTAATAAGCTGAGATGTTCAGAAATTACATAGAGAGACAAGCTACATGAATGATTTTCTTTCTTATTATTTTTTTTCAAGTTAAGAAAAGTGCTGGCATCAAGGAGAGTGAGCAGTAGTCTGGAAACTCAACTAGGATGACTGGTAAGATAAGTTTTCTTATTTGATAAGTTGTTTTTAAAAATCTGTTTCTTTGTTGATTATGAGAGTTTACTGAGGAATTCATGAATTGCACTTGACCCAATATAAGAACTTTGAAATAAATTTTTGTCTTTTGTTTTGGCTTTTGTTGAAGCTATGATTTGAAGTAAGAGGGAGAGGAATCTCAGGAATTCTTCCATGTGGTGCTCTTCATGGAGTGGGTGTAGAAATGAGAAACTGGAAATTACGCCTATGCTGAATATCAGAAATAATTATGATTTTAAAGTATTAAAGCTTCAGTCTAAGTCATAATCTTTTCCTGTCTTTGTTGTGCTGTTTATCTTTGCTGAAATTATTTCTATACCAGTTATAGTTGTTAAAGGGAAAAAAAAGTGCTAGAAGAATTGGGGGAAAATCCATCATATTGTGGTGCAAGTATTTGGTTACTTGGGGAAATCTTGCCGCCTCCTGAATTTTAATAAAAATAGGAGATCCAGTTCTTGACCAGGATATAATTAATAACCTTCCCTGCAACCCTCAAAGCATTCTAATTCATTTTGTCATTGATTGCTGACAACTCACCTATGGTTTCCCATCTTTAATGTGTTTCTAAGCATATAAAGGATAGATGCAGTAAGGGTAAGTTAAACAGAATCACTTAAGGCCTTTTGTAGACTATGAATTGTCCCAAACCACTCATTGCTGTTCTCTAAAGGGTTTTAGTATCTATTTGCAACTTATACAAACAGTGGTGCCACTCTTACAGGGAAGGAATTTTAAAAGATGTGTAACATCAGTATGTGCAACCAACCAACCAAGAGTCCTGATGACTCACAATGCATGCAGACTCCACTAATTGTGTGGAAGACACGGAATAAATATGAAACTTAGTCCCTGCTCTCAATGAAGTGGAAAGCTAGTTTAGGCAGAGAAGTATGACACAAATGAAGTGATTAACAAACCATCAGGTGTGAAGCTGGATTATACTGTCTTCCCTGTGCTTGTGTTTCATCATCTATAAAATTAGAAAAGCTACTTATAATAAAACTTCTTATCCCAATAGGACCTGGTACATAGTTAGTGCTCAACAGAGGTTAGCACATAATCATTGTTATTTAAATTACTGTTAATTTGTAAATGTAATAGGAGGTAAGAAAAAGAAGTGATCAGGGTGTGCTGCAGCAGTGGAGAATGTTTAATTNCTGTCCATCAATCATCCCAGAGTAATGAGAGAATAATTTCTTTTTTGTGGAGGGGTTGGCTTGGGTTGTCTGATATAAGAGCCGTTGCAGTTTGTACCAGGAAGAAATTCATGCCTTGACGAATTAGACAGTCTCTGTGTTCTCTGGATTTTCCCTTGTAGTGTGTGTGTTTGCATACATAAGTGTCCCATACTCCAGACAAACAGTCGACTTTGTTAAGAACACTCACAAAAGCACAGATGATGATCTGACCAGAAGACAGGCCCCCTCTGATGCATTGTTTTGTTCTAAATTTTTCAAGAGCCCAACAATGGACTTCTTGTAAAACACCACCATACATTTTTTAAAAAGGAAGTTATTTGGAGACATCAATGTTAAATAAGTGTCAGTTACATTCATATCAGTTACACTCTCACTCTTTGGGTTGCAAAAAAAGACTTTTATATATTTTGAGGTCATGTACTTCTGTATAAGGGATATAACTTAGCAAAACTAGACAAGAGACCATAGAGGGAATATGATGACCTGTTTCAGAGTTTGTCATAACCAGATCCCAAATGTTGTAAAGATGAAATATGAGGTGTGTGTGATAGAATGAAGGAATAAAGGGAATATGGAAAAGAACAAAATGGAGTTCTATGAGAATTTTCAGGTCTATCTTTTGTAAAGAAACAAAGTGAGAGTCAGCAACCAGAGAATCGATTCTCAGAGAAAATATTTGTGAGCTGTGTTATTATGTTATTTTTTTAAATGACCATATTGAGATTGCATGTTGTTTGCCATTTTATATGTATGTTTGTATGTGTGTGAGAGAGAGAGAAGGCACTCTCCTGATACATGGAGTTACAGATCAGTGCTGGGCTTTTTTTTTTTTTTTAAGTATTTATTTATTTTATTTGTCTGTACTGGATCTTAAGTTACAGCACTTAGGATCGTCCAGCTTTGTTGCAGCATGTGAATTCTTAGTTACAGCACATGGGATCTAGTTCCCTGACCAGGAATTGAACCTGGCCTGCTGCATTGGGAGTGTGGAGCAGATCACAAGGAAAGTTCATATGCAGGGCTATTTTTAAATGAACTTAGTAAATACTTATTATGTAAACATTATTCAGTACCTCTGTATTCTGGGCATTGTCCTAGGCCCTGGACTATATATATATATATATATATATACACAAATACATATATATTTATATATGTATCTATCATGCTGTATTTCCTCTTCAGTAATCTTTTGTGTATGTATGTGTGTTCTCCGTCATTCAGTCATGTCCAATTCTTTGAGACCCCGTGGACTATAGCCTATGAGGCTCCTCTGTCCATGGGATTATCCTGGCAGGATCACTGGAGTGAGTTGCCATTTCCTGCTCCGGAGGATCTTCCTGATCCAAGCATTGAACCCATGTCTCCTGCATTGCAGACAGAGTCTACCATGAGACAGGAAGCCCTCAGTAATCTTTATGGAGTTGTCTTTTTGTTGGTAACACCTAAGACAAAAGTCAGAAACCTTTATTTTACTTTCCTCTTATTTGTGTTATCATAAAAAGGAAAACTCCAAAGATTTAGTGCAATTACTGGAACACAGCTTCTAAGGTGGCCTGGTTATCAAAACTGCTTGTGTACTGATCTGCTAGAAAAGCGTGTCTTGTCTTCCAGTTGGAAATGACAACTTGTTGAAACCAAGCAGTGCCTCCCAGCTTCTGTAAAATCCAGGGCTCCGAGGCCGAGGACTAGCAGAATTCTGCTGTTTGATTTGGGTCCTGTTGTGGCTCTCGAGTTCCCTGGCTGAGAGTGAGGTGCTGGTCCTTGACAGGATGCTTGGCCCCAAGGCGGGGGCGATACCATCTCTGCACTGTTTTCTCCCCCAAACCCTGTGGGAGTGAGAGAGGTGGGGACGGGGGTGAACAGAACTGCTGCCCCAGCGGAGGGGTCTTCTCCAGATGTCTCCCAGGGGACCTTCTTCATTGTATATCATTTGTGAATGGCCCGTGTGTGTGTGTGTGTGTGTGTGTGTGTGTGTGTGTGTGTTAGGCATTCAGTTGCGTCCAACTCTTTGTGACCCCATGGACTGTATGTGGCCCCAGGGTCCCCTGTCCATGGAATTCTCCAGGCAAGAATACTGGAGTGGGTTGCCATTCCCTTCTCCAGGGATTGAACCTAGGCCTCCCACATTGTGGGCAGACTCTACCATCTGAGCCACTAGGGAAGCCCATGAATGGCCCCTGAGCCCTCAGCAAACATGATTGAATCTCCTTGAAGACCAACCCTGATGCCTCTTCTGCCCTGAGAAGCTAACTTCTAAGCTGGCCGAGACAGACTCAGGAGCTGGGCGGATAGATGTGGAGGCGGCGTCATCACCGGCATACTCCCTTCCTCTTCACTTCTCCCCTACAGCTGCCGCTTCTTGTGGCTAACATCAATAATACCTAATTCCTCACTCTGGAAAATGTCTGAGTCAGTCATGACAAAGTCAAGGGCAGAATCAGGAACAACCACAGAGCAAAAATAATAGTAGCACCTACCATGTGTGAGCACTGGTGGCTGTATGCCAGCCACTGTGCTAAACACTTTACATACGTGATCTCATTTATTCTTTACAACCACCTACAAAGTAGGGAATGCTGGGATCCCCATGATATAGACAAGGAAACTGAGGCTTAGCCATTTACCTGTTGTTGGGAGATTTACATCTGAGTGCCAGACTCTAAAACATTCAACCACAGCTGTGATGTGAGTGATGATCAAGTTTATAAACACTTAAACATTAACTAAGAGAAGATAGAAAAACAGACCTGTGAAGAGGGTGCTGGGGCAGGTGGCCTTCTGGCTCCCTTGGCTTCCCTGCTCTTCGGTGATGCCTCTGGAAAGGTCTGCCAGAGACCACCAGGGAGACCAAAGGGCTCATTCTGCTGCCTGTGGCTTCTCTCTGCAAGTGGCCTCTCATCCCTTCCTTTGAGGTCTGGCAGCCGACATTTATCTTGGTCTTTGTTTACAAACAGGGGTCATGCATCCTGTTCTTTCTTTGCTATTTGGGGCTGACTTTAATTCCAAAGGAGCATATGTTTTACTTCCACTGTGCTGGTGTTTTTGGAGACAGAGTCCAGCCTTAAGAGGAGTCTGAGAGAGTCTATAACCTCTTCTTTCCCTTTCCTTGACTTTCAGCTAGTATATTCCCCAGAACCTACCTGGAAGCTGGAAAAGTTATCCAATAGGGATGGTTTCTGTTTCACCAACTGCCACTGTTAGTACCACTGGAAATTCCCCTGAGGAAGAGATTGTGGTCTCTAGTCTGTTTACCTGTGGGCTCCACAATTCACACGTCATGCCACAGGCTCATTTCTGGAGAATACTCTTACATCTTGAACACTTTCTGTTTGTTTTCAACCTGTAGGCAAACTGTTCTGTCTCCCAAGACTAAGGATGCCAGGGAAGGGCTCAAATCAGAAACCTGTGTAGTTTCAGGCCTCTGCACAGAAACTGTTTGATGGCCCTGTGGTTAACTAGAGCAGGACAGCAAGACCTCATCCCCTTAGACTTACAAACTATTTTTATTGTGTGACTTGGTATGAATTAGTAAAGGATCACTTTTTTGAGATTTGGCCTTAACTTGCTTGTTTCCAGTTTCAAAGGGTTTCCTTTGTATTTCATTTTATTAGGAGAGATTGAAAGAGTTGCAGATTTGAGGTAACAAAAAGGAAGGGAGCTAATATTAATTGAGCACCTACTACGTGCTGAGTATTCTACTAACCTCTGACATATGCTGAGCTTCTCTGGTGGTAAAGAATCTGCTTGCAGTTCAGGAGACCCAGTTTCAATTCCTATGTCCAAAAGACCCCCTGAAGAAGGGAATGACAACAGAACCAGGCAAGGTAAAAAGGCCCATTTTCAGCTGAAGAAACTGAGGGTCAAACAGAGTTAAGTTATTAAGTATGGTGGGGGTGTAACACAAACATAAGGCAGAATGCAAAGCCCAGTTTGCTTCATTTATTCCGCACTGCCTCCACCTGGATTCGAAACCCCTTCCCAGTGGACAGGATGGACTCAGATTGTTGCTCTCATCTAGTCTTCTGAGACTTAAGTATATGACACCTGTTGGATGAACAAGGAAACCAAGACTTAGAGCATGTTGCTTGGGTTAATGGAAACCAGCTTTTATTAAGATTTAATCATTTCCTACTCATCTCAAAGATGAATGACTTCCTGAGGAAATAGTGTTCACATGAAAAGGTTTAATGGCCAAAATCCTAATCAACTGTAATCTATTTGTATCACCTTTGATTTTCCAGACCTTGATCTTAGCAATGTGTCTTTACTTACATATGCCCTACTTTGTGTTTCTAGCATAGTTTTATTCCATAGACACAGGTCAGTGTCAATGAAATGACAGGCTTAACACCTATGCTGATATAGTTTTCTGTCCTATTTCACAGGGCAATTTCTTGTTATTGAGGATTTGAGATGGTTCAAAGATCACTTTTTCTATTTGTCATTGTTATTGTTGTATTTGGAGGTTATGTTTTCCAAAGAGGACATTAGTGAATGAAATAATATGACAAATATTTATAACATATCGCTGAAAAGATTGCTTTCCTCAGAAACCTTACATTGTCATCAGCAACAAACACAGGGACTTGTTTCTTCACAGTTCCATGTTGGTCTGCTTTTTACTGAGCTGAAATCATTTATAGTTCTCCTCTGCCAAAATTTTGGGAGTACTAATGTTAAAAGGTCTCTCTTCCCATCACTGAGGCCTCTACCTGAGGACCCTGCTGAGTCAGCTAACTGCCTCAATTGCCTTCAGCCAATCTTGGAAGGAAAGTTATGACCAACCTAGATAGCATATTAAAAAGCAGAGACATTACTTTGCCAACAANGGAAAAGTAGCCTCTTGGAGACTCTTGAAATGAAGATTAGAATATGAAGTACATTTATCTGTTTCCTAGTTTATGTTGTAGTCTGCCTCCTGGGTGGCTCCTGATGATCCCTGTCCCCTGATATTAGCACCCTAGTGGTCCTTCCCACATTCCATCAGGGTTGGTGTGTGTTACCAATAGCCTACAGGAGAAGTGATGATAAAATATACTGTGGTTTCCATTTTGACTACTTTCTCCCTCTGCTGGTCCGCTAACTCAGGGGGAAATCAGCTGTCATGTTGTGAGCAGCACTTTGGAGAGGCCCATGTGTTGAAGAACATGGTAGTAACAGCATCATAACCACAGTAGAATCCAAGGGACACCTCTGCCAGAAAGCCTGTCCCATCTGCTTCACTCTACTCCTTGTTAGACCATGGATAGATATTAGTTATCTGTTGCTGTAGAACAAATCACCTCACAGTAATGGCTGAAAACAACAATGATTCATTGTTTATCAGGTTTTCTACTATTATTTATTAATTCTTTGTCCAGCTGAGTTGTTCTTACTATGGTTTTTCCTAGATCTATTCATTTGATTGCAGTCAGATGCAGATTTAAGATGGTGACACTCTCACATCTGGGGCCTAAAATAGCAAGGGATGGAACAGCTGGGGTGGCCTTTCCTTTTGAGCTTTATAAGAGTGTGGTATTCTCAAAGTACCAAGAAGACAAGACTGGAAGCTGTAAGGCCTCTTAAGGTCTAGGTTTGGGGATATTGCACAATACCACTTCACCACATTCAACTGGACAAACCAAGTAAAAACANAACAGCTGGGGTGGCCTTTCCTTTTGAGCTTTATAAGAGTGTGGTATTCTCAAAGTACCAAGAAGACAAGACTGGAAGCTGTAAGGCCTCTTAAGGTCTAGGTTTGGGGATATTGCACAATACCACTTCACCACATTCAACTGGACAAACCGAGTAAAAACACCAGCCCAGATTCAAAGGGTGGGAGGAATAAACTCTACCTCTTAATTAGAAAATTTTAAATAATGTGTGATCAATTGTAATCCATCAAGTTCACCCCATGGTCACAGTTATTTAAATTCCTCCTGTAGGAAAAATACACTGCCCTCCTAAGACCCCTGAGGTCTCATCCAGTGACCCCATTAGACTCAAAGGCCATGATCTTGTCATCTGAATCTGGTACAGATATAAATAGGGTTTCTTGTGGATAGCTCCTCTGCAATTAGAGATTAAGGTTAGTATTCCGGCCTAACAAGTCCTATGTACTTCCTCTAAATTCTACCTGTAAACTGAACCATACACCCAACATAAGGTGTTGAAACAGGGGCATGGTAACCCCAATAAATATTCCCATTCAAAAATAACACAATAGGAGGCAATAGCAGTAACTGTTCCATAGAATAGCAATTCTGAAATCTATCTGGGTACATATTACCAGGTTTTCCAACTCAAGCAGGCAAGCTTTCTTGATAAGGGTCTAGGTCTTCTCTGGATTGAATCCTCTGGTTCTTGGCTCCATCTTCTGAGATGTCATTTCTTTTTAAATACAAATGGCCTATAATTGCAGCTAAGTAGCTTTCTCAGCCTGATTGTAGAAAGTTGGGTGGTCTAGAAGTCTCCTATCATTTTAGATACTTACTTGAATCTGATAGAATTCCTTTTAAAACATTATGGGTTTTCTATGTACCTCATTATTTTTCATTTCATTAAATAAAATCTATACCTAAGATTCTTCTTGGGACAGGCCTTTTTATACACTATAGAAATATAATGTAAGCTACCAATATGAACCACATACATATTTTTTAAAGTTCTAAGAGCCACATTTTAATAATGAAACAAATGGAAGTAATTTTAGTAGTACATTTTGTTTAACCGAATATATCCAAAATATTACCACTTCAGTGTGGTAATCAATATAAGAAATTAGTAATAAGGTATTTTGCTTTTTTCCCTACTACTTTTTGAAATCTAGTGTGTATTTTACACTTAAAGTACCTCTCAGTTTGGATTAGCTGCACTTCAAGTATGCACCCAATGGTCATGTGTGGTTAGTGGCTACTGCACTGGGCAGCCCGGCTCCGGATTACTCAGAGCTATTTTGAGATTAGGCATCTATTTCTCTTAGAAGTGCTTTTGTCTAGTTGAAAAGATCTACTCAAAGTCTTTTAAAGGTCATAATAAAGAGTCTTACAGCCACAATCTTGAGTAATCTTTACTCTGAGATCATTTCTTATGTTGAGAACCTTTGCCATCTGGAGAGGATGGAAATAAGGAACAGTTTTATTTCTAAACCCAGCAAGTTCCAGGTCCTCCCAATTTCCTCTAAATTCTGCTTTTAAACTCACTGATTCCTTCTTTAACTCATCCTTCTCTCTTTGCGTACCTTTTTAAGCAAAGTTAAAAAAAAAAATCTATTGGGACTTCTAGCATTATGCCTGAAAATTTCTTTAGCTCAGACCCACAAATTTATTAGATATGTATTTTTTGCCTTACAAATGACTATAGATTAAAGTTTTGAAGATTGTTTCAGCTACTTAGGTGGCCCATTTTTAGCTTCCAAAAAGAAATTCCTAACTGCCCTTTCTGCCTCTGCCAACTGTCTAGTCCCAAAGCCAGTGCCTCATGTTTTTAAGTTTCTGTTATGGAATCACTGTACTCACTAATTTCTGTTTTAGTTATTCTTTGCAGAGTAACAAATAACCCTAAAACTTGGTGACAACAATAATTTATAGTTTCTCATGATTTTGTGAGTTGACTGGCTCTTTTAATTGCTGGTGTTACCTGGGCTTGTTCAGGTTAACTACCTTCAGCTGGAAAACCAGTGAGGGGTGGGGATCAACCCGGCCTCTTTCTCCCTGTGCTCTTGCGCCCTTAAGGAGGCTAGACTTTGTGACATGGAGGTGGCAGCATCTAAAGGTACAAGATCTAGTGTAGAAGCATTTACTAAATTTCCACTAATCTACATTTCTTGGTCCCATTGGCCAGAGTAAGCATGTGACCAAGTCCAGAGTCAGTATGGGAGGAGTTACACAAGAGTAAGAGTCCTGGGAGGAATGTTTAGTTGAAGAATAGCTCATGTAAATCTTCTATAGGTATCTTATGGATTACATGAGAGGATTTATACATAAAGCATTTTCTAGCATAGTACTACTGCTCTAAATCTGCCCAAATCCCCACAGGCAGACACTGGAATTTGGTTCCAAAGTTGCTTTTATTTCATGTTTAGAAAGATCCATCCATGTTCTTGTCACAGCCTACCAAAGACCAAGGGTGGAGCAGAGGGAACAGATTATCTCTAATATCAGACATTGTGCAAAAGATATCCACTGTTTTCTCTCATTTAATCCTCAAAGCAGCCCATTTTACAGATGAAGAAATAAGGCACAGAGAAACTAGTTAATGGCCCAAGGTCACACAGAAAAGAAGCCTGATCCTGGGCCTGGGCAGCTTGGCTCTGGGGCCTCTGCTTGTCATCACTTGTGATCATTGTTGCACAGCTGTGTACACACAGGGACAGCAGGAGAAACATCGAAAATCCGGGAAAACAAGGCCTGGGGTGCAGAAGGAATCAGGGCAGCATCCCAGAGTCTGTGTATTTTCCCCTGTGTTTGGCCCTTTGGGTTTTCTGTACAAACTCTTCTTCTAGTACCCTGACTTTTCTTTGGCCATCAGCTTTCCCATTCCGGACAAATAGATAGGGAGGGATTTTTTTTTATTATTTTTTCCTAGTTGATTTTATTTGATTCTCGTATCTGAGCTGAGCTTGTTAAGTTGAAAATCTTCTGATATATTATTATAATAATGGCTTGGTAACCCTGAATGTTGGCCAGAGTGTGCTGTGTCTCAGAAGAACTTGGCAGGGCTCACTGTCACCCCAGTGGAGAACACACAGATCCCAGCAGAAAACAGCCACTCTGGTTCTGCTGCTGCTGTTTCAGGATTAATGACATGTGAAAGCACCAAGTTTGCTATGGTGAGAAAGAAGCAGCAGCTCACATTCACAACTGTGCCTTTTAAAATCTACCCAAATGTTGCTGGTGTTGCACTTTAAAGGGTTATGGCAGTTACACATTTGGGGAAATAATGTGGAAATGTTAAAGAAATAAACAGTCTTCCCAGGTGGCACTAGTGGTAAAGAACCTGCCTACCAATGCAGGAGATATAAGAGACAAGAGTTAGACCTTGGGTTGGGAAGATTTCCTGGAGTAGGGATTGGCAGCCTACTCCAGAATTCTTGCCTGAAGAATCCCATGGACAGAGGAGCCTGGCGGTCTACAGTCCACAAGGTCGCAGAGAGTCAGACATGACTGAAGCGACTTAGCACGCACAGGTGGGGGAGTGTGTCTGCATAGAGAAAAGCTGTGAAGGAAGCGAGATCTGTGCTGCTCAACTGCTTCTGGAGTGTTTTTTGTTTATGTGAACATTGAAGGGCCTGGGTAATTGTGTATTCAGTTAACAGAGAAAGAAGGTTTATGAAGGTAAAACAGCATGAAAGGCGTGGAAGATGTGCTTACACAGATAGGTGTGAGTCACTCACCTTCAGTGCCCTGAACTTGGAAGCCCATACAGTGAGCAGAGAAGCAAGCTATTTTGAAGTTAATTTCTATGGCAAGTGTCAACAGTCTCAAAAGTGTTGCCTTACATTACAAAGCTCTTTTGATCTTTGACGCTGCAGGGATTTTTGCCATGAACACTTAAAGGAGCCTTGCCCTCTTCTCAGGGTGGCCTGTCATTAAGAAACTGGTGCCCCAGGGAGTTTCCCTCTTCCTCCTTCATAGTAGAAATCATTTCCTCTGCCTGGGAACTCTAACCATTTGGACTTAACATTTGTGTTATGGACTGAAAAACAGATTGAAATCTCTCCATGTCCCGTTCCCTCTTGCCTTGCCTCCTCCTTTGAGGTATTTAGTGAAAGAAAGCGTTAGCGTTCAGTTGTGTCCAACTCTGCGACTCCATGGACTGTAGCCCGCCAGGCTCCTCTGTCCATGGAGTTCTCCAGACAAGAATACTGAAGCAGATTGTCATTTCCTTCTCCAGGGGATCTTCCTGACCCAGGGATTGAACCTGGGTCTCCCACATTTCAGGCAGCTTCTTTACTTTACGGTTTATCTTGTGTAGGTTCAGCACTGGATGGGAGCCATTTATTCCTACGTTCTGCATTGTGGCTTCCCTGCATAAGTGCATGGGATATGTTCTCTGTGTCATCCCCCTACACCTCAGATGCCTAATTTATTTAAGAAACCTTTCATTTTTTGACTTGCAGTTAATAACACCATATATTTTTAACAGGGAAAGCCATGAAGTAATACAAATCATGGAGCAAAATATTGTTTTTTAGGTACATCCCTTCTAGTGTATGCCTGGAGAATCCCAGGGACAGGGGAGCCCAGTGGGCTACCGTCTATGGGGTCGCACAGAGTCGGACGAAGCGACTTAGCAGCAGTAGCAGTTAAGTCCTTGCTACTGAAATAATAGAGGCGTTGTTTGCTCATTCACCAGTTTTGGTGAGTGGGGTGCATCCACTGCAGACTCATTTCCTGACGTGCATGGAATGATGTCCACTGAAGCAGTGGATGTGGTTGGCAGTCCCTGTCTGATTCCCCGGGCACAGCCAGAGCTAGTTTTCCAGATGCAGCAGGCATCCCTGATTTGATGCAACAAAGAGGGTTTGAAGGGAGCCAGGGAGAAAAATAGACAGGATTAAAGGTAAAAAACAGTGATTTCTAGTCGAGTCAGAGTAAGGTTTTCTGGGTCTGAAGACAAGCTAGAATGTCAGCTGCTGAAAAATGAAGCTGAGAGCTGCCACACATCTCCATCCCTGAAGACTCTATGAGGCAATTTTAGTTTTTCTAGATAAATATATATTAAAATGCTGAAGATGAGAACCTACTGTATAGCACAGGGAAATCTACTAAATGCTCTGTGGTGACAAAGAGGGATATGTGTATACATACAGCTGATTCATTTTGTTGTACAACAGAAACTAACAACATTGTAAAGCAACTGAACTCCAAATAAAAAAAAAAAAAAACCCAAAAGATGCTGAAGAGAACAAAGTAGGCTAAGATGACCCAGATTTGTTTTACTGTGTTTCTACTTAAATTTAGACAGCCACTCCCTGTCCTTTTAATTGAGCCGTTCAAACCATAGCTGAGAAGACACCCAGCTGATGGCACCAGGATGCCCACCCTGTTCCTCTTCAGGTCCCGGGGCTTAAATCTGGCTCCTGGAAGTAGGTCTCTGGCTGCGAAGCTCTGTCTTAAGGCAAACTAAAGTTGTAAATGCTTTCTTCAGAGGCTGGCAGTGCTTTGAATTTTGGATCTCTAACAGCGGAGCAGAGCCCCCAGCACAGTGCAAGCTTGGATGGTGGTTTGTTGACATGACCTGGCAGAGCTCAGAAAGGCTTTGGTCCCCCAGAACTCTCCCACCCAGTTGCCATACCACTAAGAAGTAATTTCTTTGTGTTAACAAATACCTTTTAAACAAAGGTTTACTGTTTATAACATAAGAGAAAAAGCCTATTTTTTTTTCCAGTTTTTATATGAATTGGCTACCTTTGATCTACTCTTTCCTAGTAATGGGCTGGACACCTCTGAGAGAAAGAAAAGGGGCTCACAAGCTAAGGACAAGGACAAAGCACTCATCTGTCTGTCTAGCCTGTGTGGGGGTGTAGGGACTCCTTAGGGAAGGGCTCCTGGCAATCAGTGTGTGGATTCTGTGTGCCCCTAATCCGCTTGCCTGTATCCATGGCCACAGCAGCTCTCCAGGGTCCCAAATCTATATTTACACTTTCCCTTTGGCTTTATCTATCCAACGTCAAATGGTCACTTAAGATATAGCATATTCAAAATGGAATCCATCTTTTTTTTTTTTTTTTTTTTGCCAAACCTCATGCCTTCTCCTCTGTTCCAGTTCTTCCTGAACTTCTCCTCTCTTCTCCAACTCAGTTACCAGTCTGGGAAATTGTATGTCGCCATTCCTCTGCTTCCTGCCTGGCTGCCCTGACCTCTTTCCAGCTCGCAGCATCTTCACACAGACCATTTCAGCAGTCTTTTTACTGGTCTTCCTGCTTCAGCTGCTCTCTCCCACTTCCTTTCCTCCTTCACACCACTGCCAAAATGAACTTTGTAAACATGCATTTGATCACCGCTCTCCTCTAAAACCCTTCCTTAAGCTCTGTCATCGCTATAGACTAATCTAAACTCCACTGTGCAGCACAGAGAGCTCACATCAGCCTGGCCATCCCGCTTCCCGGTCACCCTGGAACACAGGCCTCCGTGACTTTGCTTTATACTCTTTCCTCTGCATCAAATGACCTTTTCCTACCCATCCTGCTGTTACCATGTCATCAAATCTAATGTAACTATCTCCTCTTCCCTGAAGCTGTCATTCCTCCAAGCCGTCCCTCCACCCCCAGAGCGCTTGAGATGGTGCTGCTCCCGAAGCACTGATGTTCAGCACAGTCAGTGCCCACACACTGGAAATGCTCCGCTGATGCTCATCACTGATGAAGGGGATGCTAACGGAGAAAGAACTCCAAGAGATGGCAGAGGAGAAGAGGAAACACTGAACACTGAGTTCAAACAGCAAATAAGACCTATCATTTAAAACCATCAGACTAAAAAAGATGAAAATATTCATAATGCTGAGTGTCCAGGGCAGGGGAAGGGGAGGAAAATGAGTGGCTTCATTGATTTTTGGAAGGATGGAATATTAGTAGAGCTTTGCTTGTGATAGGAAAATTTTGAAAGGATGCATCAGTACCTTTAGAAAGATAAACAGATTTGACCCAGCAATTCCACATTGTAGAATTCATCTTAAGAGAATGACCGGATAAGGATTCAGTGCTGTTTATATAAAGACCCTTGTTTCCATCAGCAATACTCTGGTGATAACTGAAATCATCTAACTACAGGCAATTGATTAACTAGATCACAGCACATTTTTATCCTGGGTTATTAAACAGCTGTTAAAAAATAATGTAGTTCTGTACTTATGAATGTGGAAGGATAATATTTGTGATAAATTATAGGGTAAAACCAAAACAACTTGGTTATAAAAATGTATGCACCCTATCATCTCCCATCAAAATATAGTATAAAGAATCATGAGGAATGTGTGCTATGAGGCCAACCATGCTTGTTTCCATTTGATGGTGTACTTTACATTTTTCTGTATTTTCTGAATTTTTTGAATGATCAGGGATGAGCTGTGTACACACAGACACAGAGGCTATTCCATTAGGGGAAAGAGCAGAGAAAGACAAAAGCAGCAGTCTAGCCTGCTTAACTTGCCCACCGGTTCCCAGCTTTACTCACAGCCTCAAGGCATCCTGGCTGGTGGACATTTAAGGCAACAGAGAGGCAAATGTGTCCCATACGCTTTCTGTTGATATCCAAGCTAGCCAAGAATCCACATGAGAGTATCTGGAAGACACTGGAGACTAAATCAGTGAGTGGCCCTGAATAATTCATGGCCATAGACCTTTTCCAAGTTCTACCATAGGGGAAAGTCACTTTTTAAAGTCTCACTATCAGGAACCCTAATCTGAGCTAAAAGTTAGCAAGGAAGTTGGCAGTAGCCTCAGAAGCCGATGGCCTTGGGCCCCTCCCCCCCTCCTTTCCCCACCCACCCGCATCACGGTTCATGGAGAGCCTGCTGATTTCTAGTTCATTAGAAGTACTCCAGAGTGAGTGAGGATTGAAAACACTATCCAGCGGAAGCTGCAAGGGGCAGGCTGGCATTGCTGTGGTGACAGTGCTGAACCCAGGGCCCAGGAAATGTGGCAGCAATCTTTGCCTCCGGATCATTCCCCAAATCTACCCTGTGGCTTGCTCAGATCCCTGAACCAGGCAGGGCATCAGGAGCACACAATTAGCTTGGTGCTAGAGGACAGGGTTGCCTTGCCCTTCAAGCTATTCTGTGCAGCTCGAAATAGTTTGCGCCCCGGGCCAGCTCGTGGGGACTGCCCCATCCTTCATTACTCCTTCCCTGCACTGTGACCACAGTTCCTCCATCTTGGACCTTGGAACCAGCTTCTCCCCTGGCCAGCCCCTCAGCCGGTCCACAGCTGTGTCAGTGGCCCAGAGGCCTGGGCAACCAAGTGGTTGGGAGAGCACCTAGCCTGCTCTGTGCATGACCCACGATGGTCCTGCTGGTGCTGCACTGAGTCCTTCCCTCCTCCCCTCTCGGTAGCACTCCTTCCCCAGGGCCCCCCAAACCCATCTGGAGGCCCCAGGGCCCTCACTGCCAGCAGTTTAGCCGGAGTCTGTCCCCAGAGCAAATNTCAACCTTGTACTTTGAATTCCCTCCACTAAAGACTAAACTCAGCTATTATATATCCCCAGGATGCATGCTCAGTTGCTTAGTCATATCCGACTCTTTGTGACCCGTCACCTGGGGAGCCTGTGTATCCCAAGACACCCTCTTAAAAACCTATATGTGTTCCACTTGAGTTGAATAATAGATCCTCCGTGTGCAGTGCCTGGTTTTTAAGTTACCACTCTGCCATCCAGGCAATTAGACAGAGGTCAGGTTCATTTGCACTGGGGCCCCAGGGGAGGAAAGAGTGCAGGCATGCATTGCTTGAGGTGTACAGCTCAGGAGTAGAAGATGTTAGAGACAGGGAGGGAGCTNATCCTCCGTGTGCAGTGCCTGGTTTTTAAGTTACCACTCTGCCATCCAGGCAATTAGACAGAGGTCAGGTTCATTTGCACTGGGGCCCCAGGGGAGGAAAGAGTGCAGGCATGCATTGCTTGAGGTGTACAGCTCAGGAGTAGAAGATGTTAGAGACAGGGAGGGAGCTGGACAGGCAGAAGGCAACGAACGAACAAAAGGGCATCTCCAGTTTCCTTCAGAAAGGAACAGAGTGTGTATGTGTGTGTGTGTGTGTGTGTGTGTGTGTGTGTGTGTGTGGCGGGTGTGTGTGTGTGTGTGTGTGTGTGTGTGTCTTGTTGAGTGTGTGGTAGATGAAGTGAGATGCTAACTTCCATTTGTCTATATTTACAACTCTTTAGAGCCACATCATCTTGGGTGTGTAAACAAATGAGAAAGTGCTTATCCTTCCCTAAATACAGGCAAAGTGGACTGATTTTTAGTCTCAGATACATATGAAAATCTGTGGGCTTAGAACTCCGCTTGTTTATTTTTTGATGGCTCTTGGAATAAAATGTTCCAAATTTAACATTTAAAAGGGAACAAAGTAACCCGTTATGCAAATAGTATTATGGGATAGAGTCCCTGGGCCAAGGAAGATGAATATATTCATAATTGTGTTTTAATCCTCTCCACTGGAAACAATTGCTTTTCTGTTCTAACCTGGTTTTGCCAATTTTTGAGTCAAGAGTTGGAGACTTGAGTCTAGAACTTGGTCAAGATGACTATCAATTGCCTAACTATAAAGGATCTTGTAATTTTACCTCCAAATTGTAAAGTCATTTATCATTTCCTTTGTCATTACAGAAAGATGTTGTTTTAAGAGACTGAATGATGAGCTTTGTTCCCTACTTTTAATTATTTTGTTATGAAAAATATCTAAAAATTGAAACTGGGAAATAACAGGGACAATTAAGAAAACAATCTGCAATTGATATACTTCTCCCTCTAAATTACATTTTCCAATGGTTTATTTATAAAAGTTGACCAATCCAGTTTGAGTGTTTCCATATATACAAGGCTATATTTCTCCCCTGAGGAGTTTCCTGGCAGTCAGGCTAAGAACAGTAATGAGTTTTCCAATCCAGACCAGCTGGAATCAAGGCTCCAAGTACTTCATTCTGTGCAAAGAAAGCACCACTTGTCACATAGATATAAAAATTCTTAATGAAGCATTAGTAAAGAGAGCTATTTACCCTTCATGAGCTATTATAGAGGCCAGTAAGAATGTAGAAATATAGCTGTTAGAGAAAGAGGGATTAATTGAATTTTTCTCAGTCACAGCTCTCAGCTATCGGTGGGAATAACAGAAACTCAAATGTTGTTCAATTACCCAGTCCTTATCCTGAACAAAGTTGAGTTTTCCTTCCTTAGGACCCAATTACAAAGCATACAGTTACACCATTGTCACTGAAGCAGAGGCAAACACACTTCATCTTCTGCAAAGCAATGGCCTGAAATGTAATCCTGCTACAAGATTAATGTCAAGCTACAGTTATTTCACTGATGTCTGTGCTTGCAACTGAAGATTGTTTTCCAAATGTGAGCAGTTCTCTAGTATACCCTGATGTGATAGCTCACACATAGTGCTGCCTCACTTTGCTCCTTGGAGGATTGAACTGTGTGGTGAGTAGCTCAAAGATCCTTCCTCCCAAGCTCCTGTCTACAGCTAACAAGCCAAGGCAATAAAATTCCTTAATAGATGTATCTAAATTAAGGGATTCCTCCTGGACAAGTATAACATAAAGACAATTTTAGGACAGCAAGGAGATCAAACCACTCAATCCTAAAGGAAATCAGTCCTGAATATTCATTGGAAGGACTGATGCTGAAGCTAAAACTCCAATACTTTGGCCACCTGATAACTCACTGGAAAAGACTCTGATGCTGGGAAAGATTGAAGGCAGGAAGAGAAAGGAATGACAGAGGATGAGATGGTTGAATGGCATCACTGACTCGATGGACATGAATTGGAGCAAGCTCTGGGACAGGGAAGCCTGCCCTGCTGCAGTCCATGGGGTTGCAAAGAGTCAGACATGACTGAGTGACTGAACTGAAAACAGTCATCTCCTTAAGAAATAGAGTTTGCATAGAAAAAGGAATTTGAGGGTTCACAGAGTCATGACTTCTGTGGGGCTCATCCCCATGGAATTCAGCATCAAAACTTTGCTTAACAATTGAGTTTTCTTTACTACTTATGCACTGTGTACCTCCCATAAACATACACTGTAGTAAGAATAATTTATCTCATTTCTAGGCTCACAACAAAAGAATAATATTTAAAAATCATGGGAAAGAGAGACTACCATCATGACACTCTGTCAGTAAGGAGGTTATCCTAGAAGGACAGTAAAAAAGAGTACTAGAGCCCAGCTACTCCATTTTGCTGCTGAACCTCATTTCCAGCAGTATATAGTGGGGGTGCTGCTGCTGCTGCTGCTGCTGCTAAGTCACTTCAGTCGTGTCCAACTCTGTGCGACCCTATAGACGGCAGCCCACCAGGCTCCCCCATCCCTGGGATTCTCCAGGCAAGAACACTGGAGTGGGTTGCCATTTCCTTCTCCAATGCATGAAAGTGAAAAGTGAAAGTGAATTCGCTCAGTCGTGTCCAACTCTTAGCGACCCCATGGACTGCAGCCTACCAGCCTCCTCCATCCATGAGATTTTCCAGGCAAGAGTACTGAAGTGGGGTGCCATTGCCTTCTCCGATATAGTGGGGGTAGGTATACCAACACTACCTGTGGCTATCTCTTGAAGATATTGGAAAGATCCAGTGGGAAACTGTATATGAAACTGTTTTATAAAGTATACCAAATACTATTTGTTATAGTGGTAGTCAATATTCTTTTCATTATTGAATTTACCTCAGAGTTAATCTAAGAAGAAATGATTTTCTTGTGACTCTTTTCATGTCCAAGGTCTGGTACGTTATCTTCCACTTGGGAAATTTTAACTATTAGTAATCAAAATGATGCAAGCCTTACTCAGAGTGTTGGTTATTAGTATTAGTTGACTTCCTCACTGGGATGTTGGTAGAGATCTGGATTATCATTTTCCTGGAGTGGCTGTAGCTATTTGGTTATAAATCTCCCATCATTAAAAAAAAACTTCCATCATAGAAAACAGAAAACTCAAGCAAGGCAACTCTCTCTGACACTTTGCTCACGCACACATACATACAATCATTCGGACATTAACTACATTTAGTAAGTACCCATATGCCAATACTGAGCACAGAAGAATGAATAACATTTCTGTTCTTAAGATGCTCACTGTTTCATTAACAATAAACTAAAAGACATGATACACACTACTCTAGACATTTCAGGCTTTTCTAGTACCAGTGCTGGGGATATAGTGCACTTTAATAAATACTCACCGAAAGAAATGAATAAAACACAGGCCACTCGTTTTCTTAGAAGAAAGGATGAAGTCACTGAGTTCCAATTTTGAAAGTCAACAGGAAGTTTGTGTTTTCTGAGTCAATGTATCAGAGATTTCTCTTCCTGAAATCTAGAACAAAACCAAGCTTTTAAGTTACTTTTCCAATGCAACAAGGAGGTCATGGTGACCCTTGCATTGCAATGAAAGGATGTTTGTACTCACTGCCTACTCAACCTTTTTTATGAAGAAGACTTTCCGTTGAGATGTATTGGAGAGAAAGGAAAGAAAAGAATGAGGGGGCTGTTGAGACAGAAACTCCTGGTAGCACAAATTTGGGGTGATATATTGCTGGTGAGTTGGGGCTTGATAAACTGGGACTCTTTGTCACAGATATATTATGAATAATTGTGAGAGAGGCAACATAATTTGCCTTGGCATAGTATCATAAGAGATACTCCCTACACTTGTTAGCAAAGCTTGTTTGTAAACATAGGTGCCCATTATGTCCTATGGAATGTTATTGTCAAACACTTCTGCTCTTTAAGAAAATGAATTAAGTATGAATGAATTAAGTAATGAATTGAGCATTAAGAAAATGAATAAGTAAACCACGAGATGGGGAAAAAAATCCCACAATATGTGTATCTGTCAAAGAATTTTTCTCCAGATACATAAAGAATTTCTATAACTAAATAACAAAAGAACAAACAACCTATTTTAAAAATGGGCAAGAGATTTGAACAAATACATTATTGAAGAACTATGTGACTAGCCAATAAATACATGAAAAAATATTCAGCCTCATTAGTCATCAGTTCAGTCACTCAGTTGTGTCCCCATGGACTTTGCAGCACACCAGGCTTCCTGTCCATCATCAACTCCCAGAGCTTACTCAAACTCATGTCCATCGAGTCGATGATGTCATCCAACCATCTCATCCTCTGTCATCCCCTTCTCCTCCTGTCTTAAATCTTTCCCAGCATCAGGGTCTTTTCCAATGAGTCAGTTCTTTGCATCAGGTAGACAAAGTTTTGGAGCTTCAGTTTCAGCATCAGTTTTTCCAATGAATATTCAGGACTGATTTACTTTAGGATTAACTGGTTTGATCTCCTTGCAATCCAAGGGACTCTCTAGAGTCTTCTCCAGTACCACAGCTCAAAAGCATCAATTCTTTGGTGCTCAGCTTTCTTTAGTCATCAGGGAAATACAAATTAAATACCATCATGAAACACCACTATACACCCACTGGAATGGCTTAAATTAGAAAAAATATGGAGCAACTAGTGCTTTTATGCAATGGCACCGCACTCCAGTACTCTTGCCTGGAAAATCCCACGGACGGAGGAGCCTAGTGCGCTGCAGTCCACGGGGTCGCTAAGACNGTGATGGACAGGGAGGCCTGGCGTGCTGTGATTCATGGGGTCGCAAAAGGTCAGACATGACTGAGCGACTGAAGTGAGTGACTGACTGATGGTTGCCTGATTAGCTTGTTTCCATTGGCCATCTGGTCTTTGTGATACAGAATAGTATGGTAACATTTTCAAGGTCCTTCACAAATTGTTTACTTTGGACCCTCCCCACCTAACACCCAATAACTCCTGAGAGGATCAAGGAGGCATTTAGAGCCTCACATCTCGCTTGCCAAGTGAACCACTGGTGCACACCTGCGATTTAGGCTCTACCTAATTGTAAAAGCAGACTTACTAAAATTGCCTGTATTCAGTGTTTGTAGTCTAGCAGTGTATGAAAGACAATGCTGTTGATAGAACTGTGAACAATAAAATGTATATGGTGGGAAGCAGGTGACTGTTACAAAAATGTACGTAAATGTCCTTTGGAAATTATTCTGTGCTGTCAAGCTCAGGGGTAAAGCATCCAGAAAGATGTGGCACTGGGGAAAGGGCCCAGCTGCTTAGATCAAGCATGCTTCTTGCCAGTTTTAGAGTTGTCCATTTTCAAATACACATGCACACACACAAATTAGCATTTGTGTACTAAAATACAGAAATTAACACATGTGGTTTGGAAGCAGAGTATATTGGCTATTAAAAGGCTGATTCTCGATTCGGAATTCTTGAGTTCAGATCTTGCCTCTCCCTCTACCTGGGCATGTATGTCACTTTGGGCAAATGAGTTTACTTTTCAGTGCCTCAGTTTTTTCTTCTGTAAATTGTGGGTGAAAATATAACTATTTATGTTGTAGATTAAAGAATTTAGTATCTATCAAGGTTTTAGAATAGTGCCAGACACGTAATAGCCACCCAATGAATATTATCAATTGTCATTTTATCATCATATCATGCAGGCTTCCCTGGTGGTGCAGAGTTTATAGTGTCTGCCTGCGATGTGGGAGACCTGGGTTCGATCCCTGGGTTGGGAAGATCCCCTGGAGAAGGAAATGGCAACCCACTGCAGTATTCTTGCCTGGAGAGTCCCATGGACGCAGGAGCTTGGTGGGCTGCAGTCCACGGGTCGCAAAGAGTCGGACATGACTGAGTGACTTCACTTTCTTTCACTTTCATCACATCATGCTATGTTCTGGAAGGAATTATACAGAACTTTGCTAGGTGCTTCCTGGGGGAGAGGGTCTGCTGTGGGTCTGGAGAAGTCCTTTCCATTCTGTACTATTCTCTACCATTGGGTTTGCTGATCTTTTATATGGATTACTTTTATTTTTAATGAGAGCAGGGGTTTGGGTACCGGGAGAATTTTACTTTTTCTTCTCTATGCCTCTCTATTAAAGAACACACAATCTAGGATGCTGTTAATACACACTTGCTCAGCGCAGCCTAAGGTCAGGGAGAGGGGGATGAGCATTTAGCTGCTTTTCTATCAATAAAACAATGGCATAAAATGTAAGCAAAAATTAAACAAAAAGTAAAAGCACACAATCTGGGATGGATAGATCAATAAATACATACTTAGATAGATGACATATAAATACAGATCTCTAAAAGTACAAATGGAAGAAGAAATGAGTCTTAGGCTTGAGTTTAAGGGCCCATCTTCATATGATATTATATATATTTTTAAGTAAATATTTCTTATTTATTTGTTTAGGCTGCTCTGGGTCTTTGTTGCTGGGTGCAGACTCTCTCTAGTTGTGGCAAGCGGGAGCTACTCTCTAATTGCTGAATGAGGCCTTCTTATTGTGGTGGTTTTTCTTGTTGTGGAGCACACACACTCAGTAATTGTGGCGCACTGGCTTAGTTGCCATGTGACATGTGGGATCTTCCCAGAGCAGGGATCAAACCTGTGTCCCCTATATTGGCAGGTGGATTCTTCAGACCACCGGGGAAGCCCTGATGCCGTACTTTTTGCTGCTTGACTTTTAACCCCAGTACATATCTATCCGGTGGACCTCCCTTCCCTTCCGGATGCCTCTTTTTGTGCTCACTGCATAATCTTTGACTTCTCATTTTCAGCTCTTCTTACATTTCCTCTGGAGCAGGGCACACAGTCACATTCTCCCATACATTTGCTATAAAGGAAAAGTCATAAAATAGAAAAGATTTCTTATTTTTGTTCCTTTAAAAGAAGGTCACATGCATCACTTGAAAGATTCTCTATTGGGCTCAGACTCTGTCTTTGGAAGTCGAATCTTTTCAAGGAGAAGGATGAGTAAATAAAAAGTCCAAGTAGATGTTATAAGCACTGTGAAAGTAGTGACCTCTGAGTCCTGCAAGGGATCTCGGAGAGTCAGGATGAAGGCCAAGGAGGAGACTCCTTTTCTGAGCCATGAAGGGCAAGAGGAGATTGCTGGATCTTTTGTCAAAGTATGAGCAATCGGTTATAACTTGATCTTTCCTTCTTAACCAGTCCTCCACCAGGGCTGTCCCTGCTCTTAATAGCAACTGTTCTCTACTGACTGAAATCTACAGTTAAATGGTGTCTATAAACCAGAGAGTCAAGGGGATATACTAGAGAATATAGTACTTTGCATTCCAATGGTGATTTTCTTTAAAAGTGGAGCAGTTACTGTGCCCTCTTTATTCAAAGACTTCTGGTGTCTGCAGCCCACCTTGCCACACACTCCACAGGCAATAATTACTGCCCTCAGGACCAATGTCGTTCAGTAGCTCAACCTTGTCCCTTCCGGTGATGGCTCTGAGGTGTGTGTTTCCCCAGAAATGATCCTGGTTGGCCACAATGATAGCTTTGCTCCCTTCCCCATCTCCCTTTCTTGTCACCCATGATGCTTTCTTTATCTTCCAAATAAATCTCTTTATAAACCTCAAATCCTTGCCCCCACATCTGCTTCTGAGGGAACCTACATGAAGACTCATGAACAAAAAAGCACATTTACAAACAAATAAAGCATCACTTTTAATATTGGCCCTATACTCCCTTTACTGTCCATTTGACTCTCTCCTCTCCATTCACATGTGTGGTTCTATCTTAAAAAAAAAATGACTGGAGTACAGTTGCCTTACAGTGTTCTGTTCACTTCTGCTGCATAGCAGAGTTTATCAGGTATCCTGAAATCTGATCATGTGGGCTCGTTCCTCCAACTCTCTCTGAATCCTAAGGGCTTTGAGAGCATGCATTATGTCTCTCATCATCGTATCTTCAGGACTCAATACATGCTGGCTAAGTGGATTTGCTCTGGGCTCTGCCATCCTCCTCGAGGAATGATGCATAGCTCAGAACATTTTACAAAATTCCCAACAAGAGAGACAAGGTAGATGAATTTGGGGGCCAGNTAGTTGCCATGTGACATGTGGGATCTTCCCAGAGCAGGGATCAAACCTGTGTCCCCTATATTGGCAGGTGGATTCTTCAGACCACCGGGGAAGCCCTGATGCCGTACTTTTTGCTGCTTGACTTTTAACCCCAGTACATATCTATCCGGTGGACCTCCCTTCCCTTCCGGATGCCTCTTTTTGTGCTCACTGCATAATCTTTGACTTCTCATTTTCAGCTCTTCTTACATTTCCTCTGGAGCAGGGCACACAGTCACATTCTCCCATACATTTGCTATAAAGGAAAAGTCATAAAATAGAAAAGATTTCTTATTTTTGTTCCTTTAAAAGAAGGTCACATGCATCACTTGAAAGATTCTCTATTGGGCTCAGACTCTGTCTTTGGAAGTCGAATCTTTTCAAGGAGAAGGATGAGTAAATAAAAAGTCCAAGTAGATGTTATAAGCACTGTGAAAGTAGTGACCTCTGAGTCCTGCAAGGGATCTCGGAGAGTCAGGATGAAGGCCAAGGAGGAGACTCCTTTTCTGAGCCATGAAGGGCAAGAGGAGATTGCTGGATCTTTTGTCAAAGTATGAGCAATCGGTTATAACTTGATCTTTCCTTCTTAACCAGTCCTCCACCAGGGCTGTCCCTGCTCTTAATAGCAACTGTTCTCTACTGACTGAAATCTACAGTTAAATGGTGTCTATAAACCAGAGAGTCAAGGGGATATACTAGAGAATATAGTACTTTGCATTCCAATGGTGATTTTCTTTAAAAGTGGAGCAGTTACTGTGCCCTCTTTATTCAAAGACTTCTGGTGTCTGCAGCCCACCTTGCCACACACTCCACAGGCAATAATTACTGCCCTCAGGACCAATGTCATTCAGTAGCTCAACCTTGTCCCTTCCGGTGATGGCTCTGAGGTGTGTGTTTCCCCAGAAATGATCCTGGTTGGCCACAATGATAGCTTTGCTCCCTTCCCCATCTCCCTTTCTTGTCACCCATGATGCTTTCTTTATCTTCCAAATAAATCTCTTTATAAACCTCAAATCCTTGCCCCCACATCTGCTTCTGAGGGAACCTACATGAAGACTCATGAACAAAAAAGCACATTTACAAACAAATAAAGCATCACTTTTAATATTGGCCCTATACTCCCTTTACTGTCCATTTGACTCTCTCCTCTCCATTCACATGTGTGGTTCTATCTTAAAAAAAAAATGACTGGAGTACAGTTGCCTTACAGTGTTCTGTTCACTTCTGCTGCATAGCAGAGTTTATCAGGTATCCTGAAATCTGATCATGTGGGCTCGTTCCTCCAACTCTCTCTGAATCCTAAGGGCTTTGAGAGCATGCATTATGTCTCTCATCTTCGTATCTTCAGGACTCAATACATGCTGGCTAAGTGGATTTGCTCTGGGCTCTGCCATCCTCCTCGAGGAATGATGCATAGCTCAGAACATTTTACAAAATTCCCAACAAGAGAGACAAGGTAGATGAATTTGGGGGCCAGTGTCCTGGAAGAGAAGCAACACTGATAACTTTTCCACAGGTAAACTTAACTCTTGCCCTGTGGGTAAAGCATATGCCATATGATGTTTCAACTTGTTGGTCTCTAAAGTGAGGATTAAATAACACTTGCTGTGATTTATTGTCAGAAAAGTGCTTTGAAACTTCAGTGAGACTCTATATGATCAAAATAGTAGCCACTGTTCCATCATTTAAATAATCTCATTGGCAAAGACCATGCATTAATCATCATAGCTGAGTATTTTTATATTCACTAAGCATCTTTCATCTGAGAACATCACCATGGTTTATAAACATTAACTCAATGTCACCCACGTGAAAACCCCTAGACTGGTCCTTGCCATGAATTGATAAACCAAGGCCTGAGATAGTTAAACAGCTTGTTCCAAAACGTCCAGATTTGGGGGCAAGAAACTGATTACCGCTATACGAGTTAGTAATCAAGAGAGAGCCCTGTGTAAATATTTGGGTGGATGAGACAAATAGATCAGATAGGCAGACGCAGAAGGAAAGTAGCACTGTCTTCTTTCTCTGCTCTTCGTAGGAGTAATTGGGAATTCCTGATTGGGTCTCAAGAAAAAGCTTCACGAATAACAGCTTTCATGAATTATGAAAACCTTACAAAATATTTAACAGTTGCTTTGTGCCAAGCAGCTACTCTCTGCATTCCAAAGAAGCTCTTTCAAGTGACTCCATATATTTTATGTGCCTGACAATAAAAATAACTGTACCTTCCAGCCAGATAAAAAGGGAAGGCTGCTGCACCTTTGTGGAAGACAGATGGGCAAGGCATACATTAAAACAGCCCCATTACAGTAAAATATGATCACGCTGTCTCAGCATCTGTTCCCCAGAGTGGGAACCTTTCATCAACGCCAGCAATTGCTGACGCCAATGGTCAGCAATTGCTAGTTGCTCCTGCTTGAGCCCTGGGGTTGGCAGGTGAATGCCCACTTTGGCCAGCAGGTCACCAGTTGAGAAGTGTGAGGGACCCCATGGTTCACAGACACCATGTTATCTGTTCTAGACTGGTGTCTAGAGAGCACCAAAGTCAGTAACCCCAGGATATGAGTCACAGAGAACTAGGAGCACTGGGAAATGGCAGATTCTCCACCTGCTTGTGCCTGCTGTGTGGCTTTGGGAAAATCACTTTACCTTTTGTTTTTCAGCTCCTCAGGCATATGATGAGGCATTTAAAATAGCACCGTAATTTTCCATCTGTACCACGAACCCCTGCCTTTTAGCTTTTTCAGGAGCCACTGAAGAGGTTCCCAAAGGCGGAGCACCACCAAAAGCCAGAACAGAAAAAATCTGCTTGCTCCCCCCAAAAATGTTTGAAAACCACTGCTTCTGATATCTGTTTTTCCGAAGTCAGTCATTTGATTGTTCTGCTATCCTATGATTCCTTTGCAATAGATCAGATGGTAGAGAATCCACCTTCAATGTAGGAGACTGGGGTTCAGTCTCTGGGTTGGGAAGATCCCCTGGAGAAGGGAATGGCAACCCACTCCAGAATTCTTGCCTGGGAAATCTCATGGACAGAGGAGCTTGCCCGCCTACAGCCCATAAAGGGTCACAAAGAGTCGAACACGACTGAGTAACTAAGCACACACATAGGATGGAATTGAGTCATGTCAGGGCAGAGAGACCTGCCAGCAAAGCTGGTCAGTCAGTGGAGGAGCGACCAGGAAGCTTGGTCACGTTAACCCTCCCACGGCCACCAGTCCCCACTTGCCATGAGGGCTCGGCAGAGCTTTCCCAGCAAAGGGTGCCACTTCCTCCTCTGCCAGCTTCACTGTGAGGGCCCTCCTGGGCCACAGCCCCCAGGCCTTCTACTCAGAAACTCACTGAAACCATCATGAGCAGTCTTTCAATAGTCTCCTTTGTGGGATGTGCTGGCAAAATAGCCATAGACTTGGGAACACGGTGATTTGTGTTTCTTTTTCATGCCTTTTCTCTGAATGAATGAGGAAGAAAAGTGACATTTTATAGTGTCTGAAAACACATACTAATTATGGTGGTAGACAGCTTGGGGTTAATCCTGGCTACTGTACTTCCTAGTAGCTTTTTGGCCCTGGGCAAGTTACACAACTGGCTTATGCCTTAGTTGACACCTCTATAAAAAATAAGGATAATAGTAACAGCAATAACAACAGTCTAACAACAGTAACACCTAGATACCTTTGCGATTGTTAAGACAATTAAATAAGTTAATATGTTTTAATGGATGTAAAGTACTGCCATTCAGCTAGTGTTACAAATGTGTTTGCTAATTTAGCAAATACAAATGGATATATACATAAGCATACATATACATATCCTATACCTGTATCGATCGATCAGTCAATAGATACATATGAAAGGGTACCTACTACTTTGTTCAGATACTAGGCTGGGCATTTTATCAATATTGCTCATATCTGTGTATGTGTTATAGACCCACTAGCAATCATCCCACCCTTGTGGATGAGGTAAAAGAACCAAAATTTCTCCGCAAGCAAGTGGTAAGTATAAAATTAAGATTTTGTTTCCTAGTCCCAGCATCTCACCCAGATCCCTCTATGCTGAGAGACACTTCTTAAACATCTTGCCTGGCAGAGGTACCTGGCAGCCTGTCTTAGAATAAGGAACCAACACAACCATTTATACTCCTCTTCTCATCAAAGCACACATTTTCTGTGGTTGGAACAAATGCCAGCCCACAAGGATCTGAGAGAGATTGTGCTGCTCCCTCTCAACTTTGTGACAAGATACCCTGGAAGGGCCACCTGGTTACAGACAACAGCGCCTGTAGTGGTGTCTGGAGTCGCTCAGCTGGGTCATGAAAGCCGACTATGACATTTTGGGGAATTCTGTGAGGCAGTTGTTATCACAGCCACTATTACAAATTAAATTTTATAAACTCAAATTTTATTCTAAACAAAAGTAGTAAATACTCATCACTTCCTACTTACTGTATACATTTTACTGCTATCTATGCACTGGAGGTTACTGGCAGCCATACTATACAACGATGAGCCTCTGTGTATCCCTGCCCACCTCCCCTTTCAGTGGCATCACACTGGAAGCTTAATACCAGCCACGGTGGTTTCTGTGGTGAGTATTTACATCACAGAAACTGGCATATGCTACAAATCATAATTCGACTTGTTTTGTGGATTATATAGAGTTAGTAATGGGAAAATGTTAAGGCAGATTAAACTTAAAAGCATGTTGCATCTACCACAAAATACTTATCACGTTTTGTAACCTTACAATGTAGAGATCTGGTAGACACTACCTTAACCTTAATCTGACCCTTTGATAAGATTAATATCTCCAGTAATAAGATATACGGTTATTATGGACTGCTTGATGTCTTCAGTCTGACCCACGCTACCTTTCCAGGTGTAAGTGCGACCCGCTTTTTACCTTCCTGCCTTTTATACCTGGCCGTCCCTCCCCTCCTTCCTGGAATAATGTCTCCCTTTATCCCTGCTCAGGTTAATCCTGTCCCTTTACCAGGTACCATATCCATTTTTTCTTTCTCTGCTCTCCATGATGGTCTCTGCAGTTCTCCTTCCTGCAACTCCTGGGTTACTTCCTGTACGATTATTTCCTACAATACCATTCATTTGGAGATTACATGATATTTTGGATTGTTAGATTGTGTTTGTGTGTGTTTATGTGAAATCCTCCAACATGACTTTAAGTCTCTAATTGCAGAGACTAACTGCTTCCTTTGCTTCTATAAATCATGCCAGAAATTCAGTATGTGTTCAGTAAATATTTGTTGACCACTTTTAAAAACAAATGACAGCCAGCACCATTGAAGTCCTAGATTTTATTACTTCCTTCCATGTTAAACTTTAATCTTTAAGCAAATTACTTGTCTTTAGGAACTTTTTACATCTGAGCCTTTCAGATAGAAGGATCAACATCATTATACCATACTTATGTAGGACCTGTCATCCACGGGTTTCAGTTCTAAAAGCCACAATTAACCTTCAAATGGGGACGGCGGTAAGAAGACAGAGCTCAGCCTTAGGTGACCCTAAAGCCCACTCAACCTCATTTTGTAAATCTTTGTCAACCCAGTGCTGAGCACACTGTCTGGCTCTTAGTAGGCCTTCAGTAAATATTGTAAAATGTAGCCCTTTGAGGTCATGGCAACCCACTCCAGTGTTCTTGCCTGGAGAATCCCAGGGACGGGGGAGCCTGGTGGGCTGCCATCTATGGGGTCGCATAGAGTCGGACACGACTGAAGCGACTTAGCAGTAGCAGCAGCAGAGGTCACTGAAGGATGCTTGCCTAGAACTGTTTGGAAAGTGGTATGTCCTACAAACAGTGACTGTGTCTCCTCTTCCATGTTTGCCTATACTTGGGTTGCACACCTTCTAGCAGCTCTCTCAGTTTTTCCTCAGTGTAACCCAGTGATGAAGAGAGTACCCTTNGAGGTCACTGAAGGATGCTTGCCTAGAACTGTTTGGAAAGTGGTATGTCCTACAAACAGTGACTGTGTCTCCTCTTCCATGTTTGCCTATACTTGGGTTGCACACCTTCTAGCAGCTCTCTCAGTTTTTCCTCAGTGTAACCCAGTGATGAAGAGAGTACCCTTCAGAGGAATTGCAATGCCACATGACCAAAGCCAAGACCCACTTCAGTTTCTATTGCGCTTCAAGAAGCGCAAGAAGTTGTTCTGGGAAAGGGCAGGTTGGTGGTGGGGAATTGCTCTACTTAAGAATCTTTGGCAATTACTTAGTGGGGTTTACAGGATTTATTTCTCAAAGTGGTTTGATTTACAGAAAAGTTGTCTTAAAAAAAATGCTGGGTAAAAACACGTTCCACGTTGCATTTGTATGGGTTGCCCTGAATGCCATAAAATTATTTTTCCTGAGGCTATTAGCTCAGAGTCCGAGTAACACACTGGGATTTTATGGGAGCCAAATGCAGGGAGCTCATGGCTGCCTCTGCTGCGTACTGCCTGACCTACTGCTCAGTCTCTCTACATGCTGGTGATCTTCAACCCGTTCACCACAGTGGAAACCTTGAAGTAATCATCTTCAGATTTTTCTACCCTTTGGGTCATATCTACTAAGCCCAACTTTAAAAAAAAAAAAAAAAAGAACATCCTCTTGAGCTATATCCGTAAATGTCATGGTCTCAAAATGAGGACGTTGCCAGGTTCTCAGGCCCAGGGTTCCTGCTCTTTCCTAGGCTGCCACGCATCTCCTCTGTGCCATGTCCAGAAAGCATCCTCTGGGTCCTAGCAGAGGCTGTGCCTCATGTCTCTGTGCACTGATCAGCTCCCCCCGTTTCCAGCATTCACTGGAGGAGACTTTCCTCAGTGCAGATTTGTTGATCACTCTCAATGGCAGTGAGACCCACAGGAGGAGGGCATTCTGAGGACCAGCAGAATTGCTGCTCCTGGGAGGGTGGGGAGAGAACTTAATTTGAAGCCTTGGATTGACTGGTGGTGTGCTTGGGTGAGGCAACACTGCTAGCTCCTTGCACAACCAAGGAGGCAGTCAGTGGAGGGTGGGGGCACACAGAGAACTCACCCCATTCCTCTCTGCCTGCACAGACTTGTTCACACAGTTCGAATGGCTGTAGATCAGTTCATTCTGAAGGCTCCTGTTATTTTTCCCCTGAACCTCACGTATAAACCAACTTCCTCTACATAAACAGCCATTACACATTTAATATCACTACTGAAGGAAGGGGGGATTTTCTCCTACCCACCAGCAGCGTGTGATTCAGTCATCAGTACACGAATGTCCGTCACAACAGTGCCAGATGGTTGGACGATGAGCTGTTTCTTGTGATGGTTGGACTTTCATTGGAAAANGTTTAGCTATCACAATCCTTTCCCCCCTCCACCCACCCATGTAAGCAGCCACTAATCTACTTTCTGTATCTATGAATTTGCTTACTCTGGACATTTCATTTAAATAGAGTCATATAATATGGGAAGATTCCCTGGTGAAGGGAAAGGCTACCCACTCCAATATTCTGGCCTAGAGAATTCCATGGACTGTTTGATCGATGGGGTTGCAAAGAGTCGGACACAACTGAATGACTTTCACTTCACTTCACTTCATAATATGTGATTATATGACTGTGACTGTATTATTTCATCTATTATACTATGGTATTTTCAAGGGTCTTTGATGTGTAGCAAGTGTGGGTGCTTCATTCCTTCTTATGGCTAAACAATATTCCCCTGTGTGGATACACCACGTTTTGCCTGTCCATCCATCAGGTGAGGGACTTTTTGGCTGTTCTCGTCTATTGTCTGTTATGAACAGTGCTGCTGTGGCCATCATGTCCACATCTTTATGCAGACGTGAGTCTTCATTTCTCTTAGACTGAAATTGCCAGTATATGGTGACTCTCTGTTTCACTTTTTGAAGAAATGCTAAACTGTTTTCCAAAGCGGTGCTGCCATTTAAAAATTCTGCTAGTAAGGGTTCTAATTTCTCCACATCATCCAAAATAATAAGTCAACACTTATTATCTGTCTTTTTAAATTTTGGCCATTCTAGTGGATATGAAGTGCCATCCTATTGTTGCTTTGGTTTGCATTTCTTTTGTGAGGAGTGATATTGAATACCTTATCATGTGTTTATTGGCCATCTGAATATCATCTTTGAAGAAATTTCTATTCAAATTCTTGTCTATATTTTTTTAAGTTTTGGGGAAATATTTTAGTTTCTAGTTTTGATTACTCATAAATCAGCCTAACAGTTTTAGGGAGAACATTTTGCATAGTGGAGGAATATAGGTAATAGCATTTTTAAATTTATTTTTAAGAGGAGTTTTTAAGTTCACAGTAAAACTGAGTGGATAGTATAGAGAGTTCCTATGTACCTCTTGCCCCCATACATCTATAGCCCATATCACTATTCTCCATCCTCCCTATCCACCCCTTCTTCCTCCAACCCTTGCAAAATAATGATCTTTTTTTTTTTCTATCTCTATAGTTTTGCCTCTTACAAAATGTCACATAGTCAGAATCATATAATATGTAGCATTTTTCAGATTGGCTTCTTTTACACTGGAATATACATTCAGCTTCTTCCACGTTTTTTCATGGCTTGATTGTTCATTTCATGCTGAATCATTTCCTATTGTATTGATGCACCTCAGTTGATTTATTCGTTCACTTGCCAATGGACATCTCAGTTTCTTCTAAATTTGGATAATTATAAATAAAGGTGTTGTAAACATCTGTGTGTAGCTTTTTGTATGAACATGAGTTTTGAACTCATTTGGATAAATAACCAGGAGAGCAGTTGCTGGATCACAGTGTGGTTGGTTTTATAAGGAAGCACCAAACTCTGTTCCAAAGTGGCTGCTGTGTGATGCATGCATGTTCAGTCATGTCCAACTCTTTGCAATCCCGTGGATGGTAGCCCGCCAGGGTCCTCTGTCTTTGGACTATTCCAGGCAAGAATAGCTTGCCATTTCCTACTCCAGGAGGTCTTTCCGAAGAACCCACGTCTCTTGTGTCTCCTGCAATGCTAGGGGGATTCTTCACTACTAGCGTCACCCAGGATGCCTATATTCCCACCCATTGAATGAGAGTTCTGGTTGCTCCAAAACATTGCCAGCATTTGGTGTTAGAGTTCTGGACTTGGGCCATTCTATCTTGTTTTAATTTACCATTCCCTAATGACTTATTATGTTGAGCAACTTTTCATATGCTTAATTGCCGTTTGTATATCTTCTTTGGTGAGGTGTCTGTTCAGATTTTTTAATCTAGTTTCTAAATGAATTTTGTTTTGTTTTTGAGTTTTAGTATTTTATTGTATATTTTAAAGAATAGATCTTATTGGGTATATCATTTGCAAATATTTTCTCCCAGTTCTGTGGTTTGTCTTTTCATTTTCTTGACACTGCCTTTGGCAGAGTAGAACTTTTTAATTTTAATGGAGTTTAGCTTACCAGTTATTTCAGAGTACACTTTTGTTGTTATATATGAAAAGTCATTGCCATGCCCAGGGATTTCTGCTATGTTATCTTCCAGAAGTTTTATACTTTTGCATTTACATTTAGGCCTATGATCTATTTTGAGTTAAATTTTATAAATGGTGAAAAATCTGTGTCTAGATTTTTTTTTTGTAGACTCTGCCTGTTTTTAATTGGATTATTGGTCTTTTATAAAAAATTGTTGAATTGTAAGAATATTTTGTATATCTACATATACGTCCCTCATCTGATACACAATTTGAGAATATTTCCTCCCATTCTTCAAGTTGCCTTTTTACTTTCTGATGCTCTGTTTTGCAGCACAAAACTTTATAATTTTGATGAAGTCCAGTTTATCTAATTTTTCTCTTGTACTTTGTGAATTCGGTGTCATATCTAAGAAACCATTGCCTGATTTAAGGTTACAAAGATTTACTCACATGTTTTTGCCTTATAGTTTACAGTTTTAACTCTTTGTTTAGGTTGATGATATATTTTAATTTTTGTATATGGTATAAAGTAGAAATCCAGCTTCATTCTTTTGCAAGTGCATATCCAGTTGCTATGGTGCAATTTATTGAAAAGACTATCCTTTCCTATTAATTTACTATTAATTGTTAAAATTAATTAACCATAAAGGTAAAAGGATTTATTTCCAGACTTTTAGTTCTATTTCCTTGATCTATGTCTGTCTTCATATCAGTACCACACTGTCTTGATTACTATATTCTTACTGTTTTTTTCTGTTGTTGTTATTGTTGTAAGTTTTGAAATTGGAAAGTACATGTCTTTCAACTTGTTTTTTCTTTTCCATTTTTGGCTATTTTGAGTTCCTTGAGTTTCCATAGGAATCTCAGGAACAGTTTGTCAATTTCTCCATAGAAATCATCTAGGATAGTGATAGGGATTGTGTTGAACAATTTGAAGACTATAAGCATCTTAATGTTAAATCTTCCAATTCATGAACATGGGCTGCCTTTCCATTTACTTGGGTCTTCTTTAATTTATTTCAACAACGTTTCATAGTTTTCAACATACAAGTCTTACACGTCTTTTGTTAAAATTATTCCAGAGTATCTTATTCTCTCGAGTGTTATTGTAAACGAAATCGTTTTCTTAATTTCATTTTCAGATTGTTCATTGCTGGTGTGTAGAAATACAATTGGATTTTATACATCTCATATCCTGAAACCTGACTGAACTCACCCATCAGTTCTGATAGATCTCTGTTTTGGTAGGTATCATTTTGCACCATTCTCCCCCATCTGAATTCTACCCTCTCCAATATTTCACTTTCTCTAACTTGTTGGCGTCCCTCTTGTCACAGGATCTTAATACAGGCTATTCCCTCTGCCTAGATCTCATCCTTCTTCTCTGTGTTTCTACCTGGTTGACTTCATCCTTAAGCTATCTCCTTGAGCTGCCCCCACCTCAGTCCATATCTGGTCCTTCTATATAAGTCATCACAACACTGCATTTTTCCTCAACAGACACAGTTGAGGCTGTCATTTGTGTTACACACTGATCACGGCTATTATTCAACAGACCATAAGCCTCTGATTGATTTTTCTCACTATTATAATTCTCATCACTGTGCCTGGCACATACTGGATATTAACAACTAAACTACTTGTCGAATGAAGAAATGATTGAATAGTTAACCTTGGAGAAATATGGCCATAATTAAGAACTTTGGGTGGGGTGTAAGGGGCAGTGGGTAGAAGAATAGATTGAAGTTGGGGCACATACCATCTGTATATCCAATCTGTTCTGCTGGGGAATTGAGTTCTGGCATGGAGTTTCCATTGTCTTTGGAGAGCAGAGCCATTGTGTATGTAGCTGGTAGCATGGGTTTTGCTTTCTTTTTTTCCCATTTAATCTCCTTGCACGGTGATGGGAAACCCAGAAAGAAATACCCAGTCATTTGAGTCATTTGTAGATGAATAACCACAGTCTGACTTCTTGTTTGCTTTTTACCTTTCCTGAGGTACAGTTGACTTGTTGGGGAGGGGAGAGTTTTAAAGATTCATCTATTTACTTGCCAAATTAATTCAGTCTAACAAAATTAGGGAAATCCCCAACCAACTGTTCTAGTGACTAGTGAGAAAAATATTCCCTTGGAACACTGCAACAGAAAACACATTTTGTGTGCTGGTCTCCTAAGACAGTGCTCTGGAGCCTTCCAGTTCACTGCCCATTCTGAGTGCTTCATAGCTATCACTGACAATAGTTAGAACATGGTTTTGTTCCTTAGTTGGAATTCTCTTCAAAGCCTGGACTCAACTCTGGTGCTTCAGGTGGAAGTATTAAGTTAACACTAATAGAGAACAGAGGAAAGAGTAGCTAAGGGATCTGAAAAATGAAGCAGAGATGAGGAGGGCCTCCAGTTCTGCTGGAATGTGATGACCTTCCTGTCCTATTATTGAAACCCATATTCCAGTTGTCAGGCCACACAGAAGGAAAATATTTGAATGTTGTGAAAGAAGGTTGGGAAGTAGCGATTCCTCACTTTGAGCTGTATTTTGGATGATCCTTACTTATCTGAAATCAGATTTTGTTCCTGGAGTTTTGAGATCTTTTAGATACAGTGAAACATTACCTTATGAAGCTGCAAGACCATCATGGTGGGGAACACTCTGCTTTGTCTTTTTATCAAGGACATCTAGCACAATGCCTGGGTCAGAGTATGGGGCTCAGGGAAAATTCAGTTCAGTTCAGTCGCTCAGTCATGTCTGATTCTTTGTGACCCCATGGACTGCAGCACGCCAGGCCTCCTTGTCCATCACCAGTTCCCAGAGTTTACTTAAACTATGTCCATTGAGTTGGTGATGCTATCCAACCATCTCATCCTCTGTCATCCCCTTCTCCTCCCACCTTCAATCTTTCCCAACAACAGGGTCTTTTCAAATGAGTCAGCTCTTTGCATGAGGTGGCCAAAGTATTGGAGTTTCAGCTTTAACATCAGTCCTTCCAGTGAACACCCAGAACTGATCTCCTTTAGGATGGACTGGTTGGATCTCCTTGTAGTCCAAGGGACTCTCAAGAGTCTTCTCCAACACCACAGTTCAAAAGCATCAATTCTTTGGCATTCAGCTTTCTTTATGGCCCAACTCTCACATCCATACATGACTACTGGAAAAACCATAGCCTTGACTAGACAGACCTTTGTTGGCAAAGTAACATCTCTGCTTTTTAATATGCTATCTAGGTTGGTCATAACTTTTCTCCCAAGGAGTAAGTGTCTTTTAATTTCATGGCTGCAGTTACCATCTACAGTGATTTTGGAGCCCCCAGATATAAAGTCTGTCACTGTTTCCATTGTTTCCCCATCTAGTTGCCATGAAGTGATGGGACCAGATGCCATGATCTTTGTTTTCTGAATGTTGAGCTTTAAGGCAACTTTTTCACTCACCTCTTTCACTTTCATCAAGAGGCTCTTTAGTTGTTCTTCATTTTCTGCCATAAGGGTGGTGTCATCTGCATATCTGATGACAGATATTGATATTTCTCCCAGCAATCTTGATTGTAGCTTGTGATTCCTCCAGCCCAACGTTTCTCATGATGTACTCTGCATATAAGTTAAATAAGCAAGGTGACAAGATACAGACTTGACGTACTCCTCTCCCTCTTTGGAACCAGTCTGTTGTTCCATGTTCAGTTCTATCTGTTGCTTCCTGACCTGCATACAAATTTCTCAAGAGGCAGGTCAGGTGGTCTGGTATTCCCATCTTTTTCAGAATTTTCCACAGCTTATTGTGATCCACACAGTCAAAGGCCAGGGAAAATTAGACTATCTTAAATAAGACAATGCAAACAAAATCAGTTTTGCAAATTATATTTTATAGTCCAGTGAACTAAGCTCTTTTCCCATTAAAAAAAAATACTTATATGGCTGCACAGGTCTTACCTGTGGTGCTTGGGAACTCTGATCTTCTTTGCAGCATGCAGGAATTTTTAGTTGCGTGTGGGATCTAGTTCCCTGAGCAGGGAACATACCTGGGCCCCCTCCATTGGGAGGTAGAGTGTTAGCCACTGGACCTCAGGGAAGTCCCTCCTGGGTTTTTTATTTCGTCCTGTGGCTCATGCCTCCATTCTGTCTCCTATATCAAAGGGTGCAAATATTTAGAATATTTAATTTTAGTTGTTTAGAATAAGTAACTAATTAATTATAGATAAATTCCATAGGTAAATAAATCAAATCATTGTTTTATTGTCAATAAAATAATATTTGCATGCCTGCCTGCTAAGTCGCTTCAGTCACGTCTGACCCTGTGTAACCCTATGAACTGTAGCCCGCTAAGCTCCTCTGTCCACAGGATTCTCCAGGCAAGAATACTGGAGTAGGTTGCCATGCCCTCCTCTAGGGGATCTTCTCAACCCAGGGATCAAACCTTCATCTCTTGTGTCTCCTGCATTGGCAGGTGGGTTCTTTACCACTAGCGCCACCTGGGAAGCCCAAAATAATATTTAAAAACAAGCAATTCAGAAGTAAAAAATACATCTTATGAGCTGTGGTCTTACTTTGTCAAAGGAACTTTTACAGTACTAGGCATTTACATTGAAACAAGATGAAAGAAGTTTGTGAAAGCAAAACACTCAAATGTGTTTATATACTTTCATAGACTGATAGGTTAAGGCAAACACCATGTAAAAGCTATCCTCTCTTATCTTCCTATTTCAAATTACCTCTCTAATTAAAAATCTAAGTCACAATTAGAGTTCTTTCTTCTGGACTTTAAACATCTCTGTCAATAATATAGATGCAAGTGTCTCAGACCAGAAGTTTTTGAATATTCATGGGAAAGTTTCTAGACCCAAAAAATTCTCTGAGACAAAAATGATGTCAGACCTCCAAATCAGGATGATTTTACTTGAGTTTTACAGTTTGCAAACTGTTGCATCTCTAAATGGATCAAGATCGCTGAATGTGGATTTTCTTCCTTACAATTCCTCTACTTTCAAAGCATTGCTTATCATTTATATGCTTTTGGGAGTCCACAGATATTCACTGCACATTGATTATAGTGCTCTTCTAGATTCAAGGGAAGGAATAATTTTACTTTGTTTTTGCCTTTTAATTTAAGGCACAAAATTTCTGCTATCATGAAGCTCATATCCTGGTAGAGCTGATTATAATCCTGATCTAGGTAAGAGCTTGAGACCTAGAGGTTGTGTTTGATTTTTTTCTTGAATATTTGCTGCCTGTATGACCTTGAGTAAGTCACTTAACAATTTTAAGTTTCGTTTTCATTGTAGTACAGTCTCCTAGAGGTGTTCTGAGCACCAAATCAGGATAAGGTAGGTGAGTGGAAGGTGGAGGGAAGTAGAGAAAGAAGCCACTCAGTGGCTTTTCAAGGATTTTGGCTCTATACAGATTTGAGCGGAGGTTAAGGGAGGTCCTTTACTGGAATGCAGAAGCATGTACATGGTTTTAGGCTGTGCGGAAGGAAACAGTAGGAAAGAGGATGAAAGCATGAGAGAGGAAAATGATGTCAGGGGACATACCCAGGTGGTGCTAGAGGTAAAGACCCGCCTGCCAATGCGGGCGACCTAAGGGACAAAGGTTCAATCCCTGGGTTGGGAAGATCCTGAAGTTGGACTTGCAAAACATTATATTTTATTCTGGTAAAATATTAATAAGCATAACAAATGTTACTGTTTTTACCATTTAAAAGTGTAAATTCAGTAACAGTACATTCACCATGTAGTGCAACCATCACTATTTCCAAAACGTTTTTACCACCCCAGAAGGAAACCCCACACCCATTAAGCAGTCCCTGCACATTCCCATTCCCTGGGCTTCTGACAACCACTGATTTGCTTTCTGTTTCTATGAATTTGACTATTCTGGATATTTCCTAGAAATGGAATCATGCAACATGTGACCTTTTGTGTCTGGCTTCTTTCACTTAGCACATGTTCAAGGTTCACACATTTTGTAGAATGTATCAGTGCTTCATTCCTTTTTCATGACTGAATAATGTTCCATTGTATAATATACCACTTAAAAAAAAAATCCAGTCATTAGCATTAGCTGATAGACATTTGGGTGTTTCTTCCCTTGGCTATTGTGAAAAGTGTCTCTATGAACATTTGTGTACCAGTTTTTATTTGAACACTTTTTACAATTCTTTTGGTTATATACCTAAAAATGGAATTACTGGGTCATGTGGTAATTCTGTGTTAACTTATTAAGGAACTGCCAAACTACTGTGCACAGTGGTTGCACCATTCTACATTCCTATTGGCAATATATCATGTTCTAATTTCTCTACATCGTCATCAACCCTTGTTCTGTTGTCATTGTTTTTATTATAGCCATGCAGTGAATGGAGAGTGATATTTTCTTGTAGTTTTGCTTTGCATTTCCCTAATGACTAATGCTGTTGAGCTTCTTTTCATATATTTGCTTTGCTGTCCATTCATTTATCTTCTTCGGAGAAAAATCTATTCAGGCCCTATGTTGATTTTTTTCAGTTGCATTGTTTGCATTTTTGTTGTTGAGTTGTAAAAGTTCTTTATATTTGCTGCATACTAGACTCTTGTCCAAAATACGATTTGCAAATAGTTTATCCCATGCAGTGAACTGTCTTTTTAGTCTCTTGATAGTATCCTTTAATAAAAATAATTTTAATGAAAACCAATTTATCTACTTATTTCTATCCTTGCTTGTGGGAAAGCACCCAAGTTGATTTTTTTTTATTATGCTGCTGCTGCTGCTGCTGCTGCTATGGTTGTACATTAAAGAAATACAATCTTGTACTGGGAGAATTACCAGATATTATTACTCTCTGTTGAGGGTCATAATAGTGCTCAGTTGCTAAGTCATGTACAACTCTCTTCAAGCCCATGGACTGTAGCCTACCAGGTTCCTCTGTCCATGGGATTACCCAAGCAGGAATATAAGAATGGCTTAGTATATTCCTAGTAGTCAGATGTTTTTAGATATGTATATATTGGATTGGCCAAAAAGTTCTTTCAGGCTTTTCCTGTGGATTTCAGAGTCTTGAGGAGATAAAAATGTGAGAGGATAAAAAGATCATGCCAGATAAGAAGTTTCTAAAAGGGAATTAAGACCAAAGTGTTGTAGAGCTCTATACAGTCAGCAAAAACAAGACCCGGAGCTGACTGTGGCTTGGATCATGAACTCCTTATTGCCAAATTCAGGCTGAAATTGAAGAAAGTGGAGAAAACCACTAGACCATTCAGGTATCACCTAAATTAAATCCCTTATGACTATACAGTGGAAATGAGAAATAGATTTAAGGGACTAGATCTGTTAGACAAAGTGCCTGATGAACTATGAATAGTTTCGTGACATTTTACAGAGGACAGGAATGAAGACCATCCCCAACAAAAAGAAATGAAAANGACCATTCAGGTATCACCTAAATTAAATCCCTTATGACTATACAGTGGAAATGAGAAATAGATTTAAGGGACTAGATCTGTTAGACAAAGTGCCTGATGAACTATGAATAGTTTCGTGACATTTTACAGAGGACAGGAATGAAGACCATCCCCAACAAAAAGAAATGAAAAAAAGCAAAATGGCTCTCTAAGGAGGCCTTATACATAGCTGTGAAAAGAAGGGAAGTGAAAAGCAAAGGAGAAAAGGAAAGATATAAGCATCTGAATGCAGAGNCCACCTCATACGAAGAGCTGACTCATTTGAAAAGACCCTGATGCTGGGAAAGATTGAGGGCAGGAGGAGAAGGGGACGACGGAGGATGAGATGGTTGGATGGCATCACTGACTCGATGGACATAGGTTTGGGTGAACTCCAGGAGTTGGTGATGGACAGGGAGGCCTGGTGTGCTGTAGTTCATGGAGTCACAAGAGTCAGATACGACTGAGTGACTGAACTGAACTGTTGTGGGATTACAGAAGAAACACTAATGATATCATTAAGGCAGTGGGGTCTCAAGAGAGGTTTTCTGAGCAAGAAAATTCCACAAATAAACTTAAGTTTTAGAAATAGAACTTTGGCAGCAATGTGAGAATGAATTGGACTTGATCAGACAAAAATTGGTCAGTAAGATCAGTATTTTGGCAATAATTCTTCCCATATCCTTTTAAAATTTTTATTTTATTTATTTATTTATTTTTGGCTGTCCCAGGTCTTCGTTGCTGCACACAGGCTTTCTCAAGCTGCAGTGAGTGGGAGCTACTCTTCCCTGGGGTACACGGGCTTCTCATTGAGGGGGCTTCTCTTGTTGTGGAGCACAGCTTCCAGGCACACAGGCTTCAGTAGTTGTGGCACACAGGTCAGTTGCCCTGCAGCATATCGGATTTTCCCGGGCCAGAGACTGAACTGGTATTCCTTGCATTACAAGGCAGGTTCTTAACCACAGAATCACCAGGGAAGCCCTGCCCATATCTTTTTATTCAGCCCTTAGGAAAGTGCTACAGTGTTTGAAATATTGGTATGAGGTGTGTTTTCTTAAACTTTCATTATGGAAAGCTCCAAACATCTAAAAACTGACTAGTAAACAGATTCCATGTACCTATCAGCACAGATTCAACTTTTATCCACCCATGGCCAATCTCATTTTATCCATGTCCTCTACCAACATCTCTCTTCCCAGATATTTTAAGGCANTACAGTGTTTGAAATATTGGTATGAGGTGTGTTTTCTTAAACTTTCATTATGGAAAGCTCCAAACATCTAAAAACTGACTAGTAAACAGATTCCATGTACCTATCAGCACAGATTCAACTTTTATCCACCCATGGCCAATCTCATTTTATCCATGTCCTCTACCAACATCTCTCTTCCCAGATATTTTAAGGCAAATCCTAGACACCATATTATTTCATCTGTAAACACTTTATTATGTGATTCCAACAGATAAGAACTCTTAAAAAATACAATCTCAATATGATTTGTTGCTGTTGTTCAGTTGCCCAGTCACGTCCAACTCTTTGTGATCCCATGGACTGCAGCATGCCAGGTCTCCCTGTCTCTCACCATCTCCTGAAGTTTGCCCAAGTTCATGTCCATTGCATTGGTGATGCCATTCAACCATCGCATCTTCTGATGCCCTCTTCTCCTTCTGCCCTCAATCTTTTTCAAGCATCAAGGACTTTTCCAATGAGTCAGCTATTTGCATCGGATGACCAAAATACTGGGGCTTCAGCTTTAGCATCAGTCCTTCCAATGAATATTCAGGGTTGAGTTCCCTCAGTATGATTATCCTACCTAAGTAAACTTAATTTTTTAATGGTATGAGGTTTTAAAAACGAAACAATTGATGTAAATAGTCACATATAAAATTGCATCCTATTTCCTATAGAGAACTAGTACCTTCAGTAATGGATAGGGGTATGATCAAGTTTCCTGAAAAATAATGGCTAGCTAAAAATTGACACTTGCCATCTGCCTCTATAAGGATTAAATCACAAGCTGCTATGACCACTGACCTTCAATACCCTCTGAAAGAAGTTCAGGGTGGAGATCAGGAAGGAGGCACTTTGTGCTCTGGGAAAAACTGGCAGAACAGGCCTTCAGATAGTTAGATATTTTCAGGAGAGCGTTTTATGAGCCCAATTCTTGCATTTTCTCATCTCTGGAAAAGCAGTAAAATCCTTCATGGTGACGTCTGCTCCTCCTGACTAGCAGTACCTTTCTGCAAAAATATATGCTTAATTTTATCTACTACCCCTTTCACCAAAATCACATATACACTGACCCTACCTCTTTGGAGCAGTTTCTCAAGCTATTTGAAATGCTGGCTCATGGGCTGTAGTCCTCACTTTGCCCCCAGTAATTAACACACAACTCTCACACTGTATTTTTTCAGTCAACACTAAAAATGATGCTTCTTAAAATATACACAAAATATATAATTCCTATAATACTTTTAGTTATTAGTTCTATTACATATGTTTAGTGGGGAAGTTTCTACTTTGTTATAATTTACTGTTTGAAAATAATGTGTATAGTTGCAGAGAAATAATCTTTGAGTTTTTTTTTGCTCAGTACTAATGCCTCACGTTTGTGCAGTGCCTTGAATTTGCTGAAGTGCTTTTATGCCTAATAGCTCTGCTGTGCAAAGATGTCAATTATCTAATGTGTATAATTGTCATCAGTTTTACTTTGCTGTGGCTTTTAGACTCAGATTGTAATAATAAACAACATATGCAAAATCCTTTGAGTCAAGAAAGGCTGTAGTCAGTCCTGCATGCGTGATGAAAGGGAAGCACTGTGGGTTATATCTTATCAGGTATAATTTACTGAATTTTCCATAGTATGGGAATATTTGGTACTAAAGTGGGCGCGCGCGTGCACGCACACACACACACACACACACAAGTGCAATGACTTTAAATCCATAGTTTTAACTTAATATTTTTCAGGGGCTCAAAACCCACACATAAATTTCCTGGAAACCTCTTGGAAAGGCTTGTGGTAAAATTAAGACACATGGCAACGCTTGAACTGGGACAGGATTTAGTGCCGAAACATGCTGATAAATCAGCCTTGATTGGTGCTCCATTCTTTTTTAATCATTTCTTCAATTTTCATTAACATTCCCAGACATACTAGACATAGAAAGATTATCTTCAAAACACTCTGTAGCAGAAGAGCTTGTTGACTGTTACTCACAGTTGTTAATACAAATGCTATATTTATTGTAGACTCTTGGCTCTTTATTGGTAAAATATAGAAGACTCGAATGCTCTTTAAATAGGCCCTCTAAATATAATTTATCTAAATGCAAAGGATATTTGAAATACTTTGCAATCTCACAGGCTTTTCTCAAATAAACACTGAAAACCTGCCCCATGAATTGAAAGGGCTGTAGAGATTGAGCGCTGGAGTAACACAGGGTTTACACACTGCTGGGTTTGGGTAAACTGCATAGTCTCTGGGATTCCAGTTTCTCCTGTGTTGTATTAGAGTCTATTAGACTGGTTGCCAAGGGCTAATCGTTAACTCTGCAAGAATTTTACAAGCCACTGTTTAAACCATTGGCTGCTTAAAGTCAGCTATAGTGGGAGAATTTATACCACAGAAATCGGCAAACTCTGTAAATCAGGGTTTTCTCCCTAAACTAGGTCCCCGGACCTAATTCTAATATGGGTACTTGTGGGGCAGGGGTGGTTTCCCTCATGAGTGCGTGTGTGCTCAGTATGTCAGGCTCTACAATCCCCTGGATGGGTAGCTCACCAGGCTCCTCTGTCCTTGGGATTTTCCAGGCAAGAATACTGGCGCGGGTAACCATTCTTACTCAAGAGGAGCTCCTCCACCCAGAGATCGAGCCTGTGTCTATTGCAAATCCTGCACTGGCAGGCAGGTTCTTTATTACCATACCACCTGGGAAGTCTGGTTCCCCTCATACCAATAAGCAATACTTGGGACACCAGTTGGGTGTCCTACAATTCAGCTTGATTCTATCTACCAGAATCCTAATAACATCAGATTCCACAAGTTAAGGGTTTAGTCCTACAAATCTGCCCCTTAGCCCCACCTACTTTTGACAGACTGACTTAATCAGGGGGTTCCCAAGACACTTTCCTCAGTTTTGAATAATTTTCTAGAGTGGCTTACAGAACCCAGAGAAACATTTCCTTACTGGATTACTGGTTTATTACAAATGGGTATCACTCAGTAACAGCAGACTAGAATTGAGGCAGATGACAAGGTATGTGGGAAGGGACATGGAACTTCCCTGCCTTCTTGGAGTGTTCCTTTCTCCACAGATCCTTATGTGTTCACCAACTCGGAAGCCCTCTGAACCCAGTCCATTCAGATTTTTACAGAAGCTTCATTACACAGCCATGTTGATTAAATTGTTGGCGCTTTTGTGATTGATTCAACTTCTGGCCTCTCCCCCATCCCCAGAGGTCAGGGGATGGAACTGAGAGTTCCAACTCTCTAATCAAGTGGCTGGTTCCTCTGCAGATGAGTCCTCATCCTTAGGTGACCTAAGTCACCTCATTAACATAAAGTAATTCCAAAAGTCACATCATTAACATAACAAAAGACACCTTAATCACTCTCAGCACTTAAAAAATTCCAGGGCAGCTCTGTGCTAGAAACAAAGGCAAAGACCAAATATGTATTTCATATCATAAATCAAAATATCACACCCTCTGTCCCCTGGAATTGGCTTGCCAGCACACCACTGCCTCCTAAGTAGGTTTAAGGGTAAAATGAGTTAATGCCAAGTATTTTGCATTCTGTTGAAAATATTCAAGAAAGGCTACTTATCATCATAATCATTCTATTAAAAACAAATGCAACCAACTCTCAATTGTTTATTTATCAAACTGGTAAATCAAATATGTTCTTTTTCTTTTGCCCCAATTTAACAATGTTACTAACAGCACACCAGGAACTATGCTTAGACACAGTTAAAAAAAAAAAAGGCAGTGAAAATCTAATCAACTCATTGAAGTGTTTTAGTTCAGTTCAGTTCAGTTGCTCAGTCGTGTCTGACTCTGCGACCCCATGAATCCCAGCATGCCAGGCCTCCCTGTCCATCACCAACTCCTGGAGTTCACTTAAACTCGCATCCAGCGAGTCGGTGATGCCATCCAGCCTTCTCATCCGCTGTTGTCCTCTTTTCCTCCTGCCCCCAATCCCTTCCAGCATCAGAGTCTTTTCCAATGAGTCAACTCTTCCCATGAGGTGGCCAGAGTACTAGAGTTTCAGCTTTAGCATCATTCCTTCCAAAGAACACTCAGGGCTGTTCTCCTTTAGAATGGACTGGTTGGATCTCCTTGCAGTACAAGGGACTCTCAAGAGTCTTCTCCAACACCACAGTTCAAGAGCATCAATTCTTCAGCGCTCAGCTTTCTTCACAGTCCAACTCTCACATCCATACACGACCACTGGAAAAACCATAGCCTTGACTAGACGGATTGAAGTGCTTATCAGCATCTTAATGCTGACAAAATAGTTGATGAGAGAGAGAAAGAAAAGGATGAAAGTTTTGAAAAAGGGAAAACAAGGTTATATCTAAATTGAAAATATTCGCTTCCCCCACCCCCACTCTTTTGTCTTCCTTGAGACAGCTCATGGAAATTTCATTATAAGTAGCAAGGAACAAAATAACAATTTTTAACACCTGGTAGAAAATTTTGACAATTCTGGATTTCTGTAACAAATCCCTGAATTCCTGATCCAAAATATCTGAGGTCAAAAAGTGAATTATTATTTCCAGAAGTAAAAATCCAGGGATAGATATCTGTTTTTGAACACAGCTTACTGCAGGGCTCTTACCAGCTTGTGATGCTGAATTCCTTTGCCTTCTACTCTGTGGGTACCATTCCTAGTTTTCACGAGGCATCCCCAGCAGTTTCAAACTCCACCTTTAAAGTAGAAAGATCTTTCTGAAATTATGCCCACCAGGAAAGAGAACATGGCTTTTTTAATACTTACTTCGAAACTCCTGAAGTTCACTCTGTTTGAATTACTGCATGCCTGATCCAGTTTGAGAGCCTTAATAGACTGTACCTAATAGGGTGGAGATAATTCATCCATGGGGTATTATTACACTAGAAAGATGAGATGGAAGCAACAGAAATGTATTAGGCAACCAAAAACCAATTGTCCACGGTTAATCATCTTCACTATAATTGAACAGATACTGATAATAGCTCTTGTCTACTTGTAGAGCCTAAGTACACTGCTTCACAATCTCCATCTCAGGCTGGGTTTCTGCCTTGAGTACTTTTGATGCCATTAAAACTTTAATTGTGAAGAAGCATAAATAGAGATAGTATCTCTATAGGGAACTGATTTTGAGAACCCCAGGTAACAGTGTTCAAAACAAATGCTAGCAAAACATTTTATATGTTCAAAACATTTTATTTTATAACACTGCCTGTCAGGCAGATTTCAAATTGACAGTTCAGATAGGTGAGTCTTCCTGGTACGTTCTTGGTACCTTCCTTTTTAATTAAGAACCAGAGCCCCTCTGTTCTTAGAGGTTTGGGAAGCAGTAACATAAGTAAACTGAAAGAGGTAAAAACTCTGGGTGTTCTGTAATGGAAACAAACCTGTTGCCTTGTAGAAATCCCACAGAGTGTTTGACTGTCAATTAGTTTTAGAGTTTTCATTCCAGGAAAGTAAGTTGTAACTCTAATGTTATGGAGAAATTTAAATATCTACATCAGGAAAAAAAAAAAAAACAGGAAAGCATAAAACCCTCTACCCACAGAGGATCCACCACTGAAAAGTTAAAGATTTCCAGTATTTAAGGTAACATAGGACTAAATGGCAACCCACTCCAGTGTTCTTGCTTGGAGAATCCCAGGGACAGGGGAGCCTGGTGGGCTGCTGCCTGTGGGGTCGCACAGAGTCGGACACGACTGAAGCGACTTAGCAGCAGCAGCAGCGGCAGCAGCATAGGGCTCTGACAGCTTCCCCAATGGCTCAGTGGTAAAGAATCCACCTGCAATTCAGGAGACATGGGTTTAGTCACTGGGTTGGGTAATGTTCCCTGAGGAAGAAACGGCAACCCACTCCAGTATTCTTGCCTGGAGACTTCCATGGACAGAGGAACCTGGCAGGCTATAGTCCATGGGATCGCAAAGAGGTGGACATGACTTAGCAACTAAACAACAAAACATGGGACTCTGCTTCATGGTCTCTTCTGGGAAGTCGATGCTTCTGGTTAGCTTGGCTGCAAGTTTGTTCAGCCTGTACCCAATGGCATCCTGACTCCTAACCCTTTCTTGAAACCACAGCCTGTAATGCTTGAGTCACAGAGGTTAAAATGTAGCCTTTTTTGGTTTATATCATAGGCACATTCTGTAATTGTCTTGGAGTGGCATTCCATGAGGCATGTCCTAGCCTGGTGTGCCCTAACCAGATGCATCTTCCGGCAATGGATGTTGAGAGCCCTACAGTGCCTGTTGCTGCTGCTGCTAAGTCGCTTGCCATGTCCAACTCTGTGCGACCCCATAGACAGCAGCCCACCAGGCTCCGCCATCCCTGGGATTCTCCAGGCAAGATCACTGGAGTGGGTTGCCATTTAAGTAAACCATTTTTCTATTCTCTGAGAACTTTCTATCTTATGGTACCCTACTTACATGTGGTTTGTTTTTAATCACTGTGGTGCTCACCTTTATCTTCACCATTAAATTAACAAATTTTTATAGAAGTATAGTTGATTTATAATGTATTAGTTGCAGATATACAGCGAAGTTATTCAGATGTGTATATATATATATATATATTCTTTTTCATATTCTTCTTTTTCCTTATAGGTTATTGCAAAATATTGAGCATTGTTCCTTGTGCTATATAGTAGGTCCTTGTTGGTCATCATATATATATATATATATATATATATATAAAAAGTGAAAGTTGCTCAGTCGTGTCTGACTCTGTGACCCCATGGACTATACTGTCCATGGAATCCTCCAGGCCAGAATACTGGAGTGGGTAGCCTTTCCCTTCTCCAGGGAACCTTCCTGACCCAGGAATCAAACTGGGGTCTCCTGCATTGTAGGCCGATTCCTTACCAACTGAGCTATCAGGGAAGCCCAATATATAAGTGTGTATATATATATATACACATACACACTTTGAACTCCACATATATATGTGTATATATATGTATATATTTTTATGTATATAAGCCAAAAACAATATATGTGGAATTTTAAAAAAATGATACAAATGAACTTATATATAAAATAGAACGGACCCACAAACATAGGAAATAAATTTATGGTTACCAAAGGGGAAAGGAGAAGAAGGATAAATTAGGAGTTTGGGACACACATATATATGTCTTTGTCTGGCTTACCTCACTTAGTATGATAATCTCTATGTCCTTCTGTGTTGCTTCAAATGGCATTATTTCATCCTTTTTATGACTGAGTAGTATTCCATCAAATATACATGTATTCACCATTAAATATGATGTAATAATCTTGTGATGGTATCAAGGAAACAACAAATAAAAGAAGGGTTTATTTTACTAAAAAGAAGTATATTTGTGCATTTTGGAGTGTAGGCATATTTCCCAAAGATTTTGAGATTGAATTGCACTCTCTGTGGCCCTGAACAAATAACTTGAGTCTTCTGTAATTGAACTAGAAACTGTACACCATTACAGGCTTTGTAAACAGTATCATAGAATATTCTCTTTAAAGTATGCAGAATGTTAATGAGGTATTGCTCTGAAATCATCTTTTACTAAAAAAATGTGTGTCCAACATCAATTGGTGAAGATCATTGCCAATTTCTTTTATCCTAGGAAAGAATGACATCCAAAGATTTCTGGATCTTAGAAAGAAAGGAATTTCCCTTATTTGCAGAAGTTGCATGAAGGCAATGCAACTGTGGCAGCAAAGGAAAAGTGCCACTTAAAAATATGGAAAAATTAAAAAGAGGCATTGCCAGAAAATAACTGTGAGTGCTCATGATTGCTAAGCCCTGTAAGTAATATAAACATATCTGGCATCTGTCCCCATTTTTTTCCTGGGACCTTTTTAATGAAAGATCCATAATTCATTCTTAATCACCCATAAGCTGTTAGGTACCTGGTGGCTTGTAGCCATCAGAAATGAATTGCAGGTGCCTCTGTGGGTCTGCAGTACAAGACAAACATGATCTTGATGGATTCCTAACACAACCTGAAGGCTTAGGGTGATTAGCTCTGGATCCCCACCCCATGTTCTGAATTGCTTCTAATTCTCAGTGGGTTTCTGAGGCCACACTCTGCCTTTCTTGAGAAAAAATTGAAGAAACTCTATGAAATAGAAAAAAAAAAAATTCAACTGCACTCTTAATTTTTGGAAGGGAAAGTGTGGAGGAAGGTAGGGGTTATATATAATAAGTTAAATCTTAAACCACTTCTTGGAAGATGTTTCCCTGAAGCAGGATAAGAAAAGTGAATTTGGTGGTGGTATATCTACCCTTGAATTTGTGAAGACTGGCTCTTTCTGGTGTACAAAATTCTAGAATTTAATGTCATTTCTATATACTGTAAAATAAAACTTGGCTTTCAAAGCATGGTCCAAGGACTGATGATATAAGCATTAGTGTTTAGGTTAGTGTTAGTTGCTCAGTCGTGTCCAACTCTTTGAAGCCCACAGACTGAAGCCCTCCAGGCTCTTTTGTCCATGGAATTCTCCAGGCAAGAATACTGCTGTGGGTAGCCACTCCCTTCTCCAGGGGATCTTCCCGACCTGGATTGCAGGCAGCTTCTTTACAGTCTGAGTCACCAGGGAAGCCCTGGGAGCTAATTAGAAATGGGGGACCTGGCTGCCCGGATCTGCAGCCATTTGGGCAGCACCCATTTGGCTTTGAGCAGAGTGATGACAAGATTTATCTGCATTTCCCTCCCCCACCACCCTTTTCTCTAGGCTTTTAAAAGGATCAGTCAGGATGTTGTATTGAAAATAGATTGTAGGTGCCACATGTGGAAGGGGGACGAATAGGGGCAGTGGCCAACCATGGGGCAGTTTAACAAGAACTCCAGGTGATTTGTATTGATGTAACATCTTAGAACCCATGATGTATTCATGCTTGTGATATTTAATCATTTAAAGAGGTTATCATTATGTCTAGAGGTGCTTATATTCCACGAATGATTTCCAAGTAGATCCAGATGGAAGTGGGTGCTCTGAAGGCAGGGGCCATGTCCCATGGTCTTTGGATTTCTGGCACATAGCTCAGTGTATGACACATTGAGGTGGATGGTTGATCAAATGAATGGGTTAGTAGATAGATAGAAGAATGGATAACAGGATACATGAATGGGTGGACAGATGGGAGATTGGATGGATGAAAATCATAATACCCATTCCTAATCTTGAAAAGAAGAGGATCGAAAAGCAAAGGAGAAAAGGAAAGATATGCCCATCTGAATGCAGAGTTCCAAAGAATAGCAAGGAGAGATAAGAAAGCCTTCCTCAGCAATCAATGCAAAGAAATAGAAGAAAACAATAGAATGGGAAAGACTAGAGATCTCTTCAAGAAAATTAGAGATACCAATGGAACATTTCATGCAAAGATGGGCTCAGTAAAGGACAGAAATGGTATGGACCTGACAGAAGCAGAAGATACTAAGAAAACGTGGCAAGAATACATAGAAGAACAATATAAAAAAGATCTTCACGACCCAGATAATCACAATGGTGTGACCACTCACATCCTGGGATGTGAAGTCAAGTGGGCCTTAGAAGCATCACTATAAACAAAGCTAGTGGAAGTGATGGAACTCTAGTTGAGCTATTTAAAATCCTGAGAGATGATGCTGTGGAAGTGCTGCACTCAATATGCCAGCAAATTTGGAAAACTCAGCAGTGGCCACAGGANTCAACTGGAGTTCCATCACCTCCACTAGCTTTGTTCGTAGTGATGCTTTCTAAGGCCCACTCGACTTCACATTCCAGGATGTCTGGCTCTAGATGAGTGATCACACCATCATGATTATCCAGGTCATGAAGATCTTTTTTGTACAGTTCTTCTGTTTATTCTTGCCACCACTTTAGTGGGTTCTTTATCACCAGTGCCACCTGGGAAGTCCAGGTTGCTTCTATATCTTGGCAATTGTAAAATACTACTGTGAACATTGCAGGGTATGTATTTTTTCAAGTTGGTGAGTTTTTCTCTTTTTTTGGATATATACCCAGGATTGGGATTTCTGGGTCATATGGAACTTTTTTGTTTTTAATTCTTTTGAGAAACTTCCATACTGTTTTCTACAGTGGCTATACCAATATATATTCCCACCATCGGTATAGGATTGTTCCCTTTTCTCCACATCTTTGCCAACATTTTATTTGTGTTCTTTTTGATAATAGCCATTCTGAGAGATATTAAGTGATATCTCATTAAGGTTTTGATTTACGTTTCCCTGAAGGTTAGCAATGTTGAATATCTTTTCATGTGCCTGTTGACTGTGCATTTCCTCTTTGGAAAAATGTCTATTCAAGTGTTCTGCCCACTTTTCAATTGAGTTGTTTGGGGTTTAGATGTTGAGTTGTATAAACTGTTTATACATGTTGGATATTCGTTTCTTATCAGTCATATCATTTGCAAATATTTTCTCCCCTTCAGTAGATTATTTTTTCATTTTGTCGATAGTTTCCTTTGCTGTACAAATGATTTTAAGTTTAATTATGTCCCATTTGTTCATTTTTGCTTTTATTTCCTTTAATTTAGGAGGCAGATCCAAAAAAATATTGCTGTGATTTATCTCAAAAAGCATACACACATGATCTGAGTGTACTTAGGTTTTATGATCTTTTTTTCACTTGATTTTTTGTTCACGCTGCTATTGAATATAAATGATAGCTTGAACAAGTCCAAGCTTAGAACATTTCTTAGTCTGCAGTAGTAAGTACATATAAATACATATGTGATAAATGAGCAAACATGCCCTAATATATTTTTGTTTTGAATTTTCTATGTTGGATTTTCATTAAGTGGGGGAAATTGACAAGAAAAGTTTTACATGAAAGAAAAAGCCTCATTCTTCACTAAGATGAACCACCAGTAAAAATAGGCCTTTACTAATGTGAGATGATAGACTGCTATCTATCATAACTTTTCCTCCCAGAACTGCACACAGATTTAAAATTGGTATCCTGTTTAGACTAACTTAGCACTGTAAATGTAAAAAGGATTTTGTCTGAAAATTGGGGGTTTTAAGTGCAAGGGGATTTATGTGTTCAGGGACTGGGCAGTTACAGGAGTAACAAGTAATACGTAGATTCCCTGCCAACAGGCATAAACTCTGATGCCTCTAGAGACCAGGCAGGGATTTTACACCAGAATTGGACTGGACATGATGCAGATGTAAACCCACTATAGTCACTCTGCCGAACTATGTCTACTTCCTTCCAAAGGGCAGACACTGCTGAACCCCACTTATGGGGCCCCAGTGGTCCCAGAGCTTCTGATTTTTTTTCAAAGGGAACCAAAATTGTGAATGTTTTTGTAAAGTTCTTATTGCTAAAATAATGGAAACTCATTTCACTTACATTTATTTTTTAAACTACTCCATTAAAGTAGGATTGACATACAAAAAGCTGTACAAATTTAATATATACAGCTTGATAAATCTGGAGATAATATGTTTCCATGAAACCATCAGTATGGTCTGTACCATAAACATATCCATACCTCCAAGATTTTCTCCCATCCTCTTAATTTATTATTAGTACTGTTATTACTATTCTTAATAACAATATATATATATATTGTTATTACTACTACTTCTATTATTTATAATAAAAACACTTAACAGATACAAGTCAAACAGCATCCACCTGGGAACTTTAAGCTTTCAGATTAGGTTAGAGAGCTGTTTAAATAACCAGAAATGTGAATGCCAGGTGCGAGACTGCTTCAAAAGACTGGCTGTACCTGCCAACATCGAAGGCACGACATGTCATTCTTGTAAACCAGCCCTGGTTTACAGTGGCTCTCTCAGGGCTAGATTAGGTGGATGGAAGGAATCCACAGACACCAGTTCTGCTCGCCGATTACCGTGGGTAATGTCAGTCCAAACGGAGGAGACTGCCAACATTCTTGACCTGGCTCAGTCAATTGGCAAGTGGATCAGAGAGAAGTCTTAATGTATTGTGAATAAGCTCTTCTTATTTCAAAAAAGATCCCTGGGAAGACATCATAAAAACCTTCCGATTTACCTTCTCTTGGAGGTCTGCTATAGTTAAGAGTCTGTCTACAGCATTTTAAAAGGGAAGCAAATGTCAAAAACAGACAGATCACAGCCAAGTGATGGGAAATGCCATTTTGGGGTAATAGCCTTAATAGCATTTGCACAATGGTCATTAAAATATATTCTTTCCTATAAATGGCCTTAACTCTGTAGGACGGAGACATGGCTTTAATCAAACAGGTTCTTAGATCAAGTTATGTCAAGATACAAGCAGAGGATTATGTGCTGCCTGATCAACATGGGAAAGGAATCCAGAACATTTTCTTTTAGAGTTAAAATGTTTTATGAAGGAAATGGATAGTTATCATTATTATTCAGCATCTGCAAGTATTAGAGTTAATTGAAGAATGGAAGTTGACAGGTCTCTATCCTGGAAACTTTGAATTTAATTTCAAGGGACAAGGATCATTAATCCACAACTATAAGAAAAGAATCATAACAAAGGTGCACCCAGAGTAAGTGATACTCAGTGGAGTGGCCACTTTGGGGCAATGCCAGTCCTGAAGTGGCAGGGGTACTGTCTAAATTATTGGGTTCAAGCCTGATCAGGTGGCCAGTTCATGCATCATAATGCACGGCTCCTCAGTGAGGTTGGGTCATAGCTAGACTGACCCCACAGGACTGCAGAAACTTCAGGAATAGACCTTTCCGATATATGAAAGATGCTGGGAGTTACTCCATAGAGAATGTGCCTGAATGAGAACTGTGGAGCTTCCAGAACCACACCAGCTACATGCTGAATGAGGCAGGAAGGGTTGCCTTCCCTTAGGTATTCTCCAAACCAAGCACTAGTTAGGGTGTATAATGTATTCCTTTTGACCCAGCCTGTTCCTAAACCAGCCACTCAAATGCTTCAGGAACCTAGGGAGTCCCAAATGATTTGGTCCTGTACTTGGGGAGGTTGGGCTGATTTTTAGTTTATTATTGGACACTTTGTTTTAGAAGTGGTGGATCTGATGGTTGAATTCCTTCCTTCATTTTGTGGCATTCCTCTATCTGTTGTATTCTAAATCCCTATCTGTGTATTCTTTCAAGATACTTTCAGTGATTTGACTACAATGTGCCAGGCAACGTGCTAGGTGACAGGGTAGAAAAAGTAATCTGGACACATGCTGTTCCTGCCCTTGTAGTGCTTACAGTCTAGTGGAGACATATTAAATATTCCCACAAGTGGTGAATAATTACAATCAGGATAAATGCTATGCCTCTGACACCTCTTTTGCATCTCTCTTTAACATCCTTTCGGCCACACCTCTTATCCAACCATTGCTGTGACAACACATTCCAGACACCCTTTGACTAACTTTACAGAGGTACAATTTGACAGGTCTCCCTAGGCCAATGGCTACTTCTTGCTCTTTGCCTATGGCTTCTCTAATGCTAAACTGTGAGAACCTGCTCAGAATTCACAATTATCCAGCCTAGGGTGAGGGTAAGTTAACACTCATGGGGACACCTTTAATCAGTGGGAGACTAAGGCTAATAAATTAATGCCTTCCCTTTTAATCCTATCAATGGGCAGTTTGGAGATGTTTTTCATAAAACTCCTCAAAATGTTCAAGCAGTTTAAGTTTCAGTTGCCCATCAGTTCAGTTCAGTTCAGTTCAGTCGCTCAGTCGTGTCTGACTCTTTGCGACCCCATGAATCACAGCACGCCAGGCCTCCCTGTCCATCACCAACTCTCGGAGTTCACTCCTGGAGCCCATCGAGTCAGTGATGCCATCCAGCCATCTCATCCTCTGTTGTCCCCTTCTCCTCCTGCCCCCAATCCCTCCCAGCATCAGAGCCTTTTCAAATGAGTCAACTCTGCATGAGGTGGCCAAAGTACTGGAGCTTCAGCTTCAGCATCATTCCTTCCAAAGAAATCCCAGGGCTGACCAGTTGCCCATAGCAGTGGCCAAATCAATAATATTGACATATCATTGTACTGGCTTTCCTCCCTCCTTGTTTCATTCTCCTAATCCCTAAATTTCTGCTTTCTAAGGTCAGTACCCAATTAAACTACCTTCATGAAGGCCTTTCTTGGGCTCTGCTTTTAAGGTTAAAACATGCTATAAAGAAGTATAATGATGCTGAGACTGTGTGTTTGTCTGTGTGTGCATATGCAGGGGAGCCTAATTTAATCTGGATTATAAAAGAATATAATAATGCTTTCCTTGCTCTACTCCTGCACATTTTTGTTGCCTACCTAATAGTCATCTCCTTCCCTGCTAGTAGAATCTTGATTTTATTTAGCAATCACCCCTCTGCCCACCATCACCCAGGGAAGCTCAGAGATATAATCTATTTGGTATAAACCAATTATGCTGCTGCTGCTGCTGCTGCTACTAAGTCGCTTCAGTCATGTCCAACTCTGTGCAACCCCATAGATGGCAGCCCACCAGGCTTCCCCGTCCCTGGGATTCTCCAGGCAAGAACACTGCAGTGGGTTGCCATTTCCTTTTCCAATGCATGAAACTGGAAAGTGAAAGTGAAGTCACTCAGTCCTGTCTGACTCTAGCGACCCTGTGGACTGCAACCTACCAGGCTCCTCCATCCATGGGAGTTTCCAGGCAAAAGTACCTGAGTGGGGTGCCATTGACCCCATTTAAATTACCAATGACTGATCTAAAGGTGAACATGTGACCCATTTGGGGTTTGTAGCTTCTTATTGTGAGACAGAAGTCTTCGGGGGGATTCTAGAAAATTTTTCTCTACTCTGAAGGCAAGAAGTATTTCCTTATTGTTTCAGCTATTTTAAGCTGACTTTTCAGTTATCAAGAAAAGACTACCTTACCTAGGAGGTAGATACCTGATACTGCTGCCAAAAGAATTGGAACTGGAACACTTACTGAATGGTAGACAAATGGGTCATATTTTCTCTAGGTGTAATTACTAACTACTTCTAAGAGATGTGAAAATCTCTGAAGGGCATGATTTTTCTGGTGACTCTAATGCTGCTTTGTCCCTGAAAGAGCTGCTGTTCATGAACAGCTCAGAGAAGAAAAGGAATGAGGTTTACTAGGAGGAAGAAGAACAGGCAGTGAGCTTAGAGAGAAGGAAAGGAGAGGTAGGGCTCCAAGGGCATCAAATGGCAAACAAAGGAGCCAATTAAAAGAGTTCCCAATGACCAAAGCTGGAACAATTTGACAACAAATAAGTAAGGTAGTATTTAAATTATAACACAAAATATAAAATAAATATTCATGAATCCATACTGATATAAATATATGATTGAATAAAAAATAAGTAGGAGAGAAGAAACAACTTCCCATGTTGAAAAATTCCATGAAGTTCATGTAAATATTCTGGCCTCAAGGAGGTGCAGCGTAACTCCCCATTCTTTAAGTGGAGACTCTGCATAGAGACTTCTTTCCAGAGAGAACAGTATGACAAGAGGGAAAAAGAATAACTTTACTATGAAAGCTTTACAAACACTACCTCACCTGGGTGATTAAGATCAACATCAACAGTGATATCATCTTGATATTATGTACCCTTGATATGATGCGATGAAAATGGTACCACATTTATGGTATTCTTCCCGAAAACCGATGACCATAGTCTGCTCATGAGAAAAACATCAGGCAAAATCCAATAAAGGGGGATTCTACAAAATGGCTGTCAAGGTCACTAGAAACAAGGAAAGTCTAAGAAACTGCCACAGGGAGGAGGAGCTGGAAGAGACAGGACAACCAAATGTAATGTGGTATCTAGGAAGGACTCCTGGAATAGAAAATGAACATTAAGTAAAAAATTAAGGAATTCTGAATGAAGTATGAACATCAGTTAGTAATAATGTATCAGTATTAATTTGTTAATTATGATAAATATACCATGCTAATGTAAGATGTTAATAATAGGGGAAACTGGAAATGGCACATATAGGAATTCTCTGTATTATTTTCACAATTTTTCTGTAAATCTAACTTATTCTAAAAAATAAAATTTATTAGAAAGCATCCTGGGTTCAACTAGAAAACACTAACACTTAATAGTTCATGTCCTGTGGACTTTTCTCTCCAGTGCAGGATATCTCAAATAACTTCTTGGTTAAAAGGGCAATGATGTGAAAACTTAAGCATCACTAACCTAAGGACTTCCAGATGGCTGCATCTGGCAAAGGCATAGCACCTTGACTTTCTAGTTGAATTAGATGATCTTTAGATACATGTCAAGGGGTGGTTAACCTCCAAAGTGAAAATCGCCCAGTCATGTCCGACTCTGCAACCCCAAGGACTACACAGTCCACGAATTCTTCAGGCCAGAATACTGGAGTGGGTAGCTGTTCCCTTCTCCAGGGGTTCTTCCCAACCCAGGGATCTAACCCAGGTCTCCTGCATAGGAGGCAGAGTCTTTACCAGCTGAGCCATCAGGGCTCTAAAGGAAAGTTCTACTGCTTACGACTATTTAATAATGTGAGAATTTTAACAGCTTTAAGTGACAAGTTAGTGCATATCATAAATATACAACTCAGATAGCTCATAGCAAAGTTAAAGCAAGTTTTATGTTCTATTTTTCATTCAACAGATAAACAATATGCCTAGTATTAAATAATTCAACTAATAAACAAGTAATATTATTGTATATAAATATATAGTTATAGATATATATTATATTTATATATAATTATATAAAAATAAACAGATATAATTATATTTATATATAGATAAAACATAATTATATTGGATCATTATAGATTTTACTTATTATATAGAAATACATATACATAATATGTCTGTGTTTCTTACAACTAGGTCATGTAGAAATTGCCTTTGGAACCGATAATTCCATGCTGTTATAAATTTGTAGCTTTAGTCAGATATTGATGTGGTTTGCCCCTGGTTACAAAGACAACTGATAAATAATAGTGATGCAAAGAAGAGATAATATTGTTGAAGTTGCTGTTTACTTAATTGCCTGCTAGGCTCAGTTTACTTCCTACGGAAGGTCTGAAATTCGTTGGATGATTTGTTGGAAGTTTGGAACAAGAAATGTGCGAAGATACTTTATACTCACCCCCTTCTGATTTAGTCACTTCTGATTTAGCCACTACCTCAGCTACTTATAGGGTTTCCCCGGTGGTGCTAGTGGTAAAGAACCTGCTTTCCAATGGCGGAAACATAAGAGCCATGAGTTCAGTCCCTGGGTTGGGAGAAGGGAATGGCAATCCACTCCAGTATTCTCGCCTGGGAAATCCAAAGGACAGAAGAATCTGACTGGCTACATCCATAGGGTCGCAAAGAGGCAAACACGACTGGAGTGACTTAGCACTCACACACGCAGCACTCACACACTCACTCACACAGTCATAGCTCTTCAAGCTGGGACTAAACGTTAGCCACCTTTGTATCTCCTGTGTATCTACTGAAGGGTTTTGTGTAAAGTGTATGTTTCATACATTTCGGCGAATGAATTGAAGAGTTTAGCTCTTTTGCTCCTATGACTTAGCAGACGACTTGATGGGAAGTCACAGCACACTCAGAATAAATACACCATCTTGATCACCACTCCTCACTCACAAACACCAATGGTAAAATTTAGAGTTTTTATTTGCTTAACAGATTGACATATCTTAATGTACTATACATTATGTCCTTTAATGTACTTTATTCATTTTTCATATCAATCACTGAATAATTAAAAGGTATTTCTTTTTCCTAGTAAGTATCAAAACATTTCATAGTACCAGTTTACTCTGCAAAATGTTACATTGTGAATAGGTGATCTTAATGGTCAGAGTCAAACCCAAAGTGCTGTAATTTGCTCTGTGGTAATATTTGCTTGATTACTTTACCAGATGGAAGCTCAGTCAAGCTTGTCCTTCTAAGCAATGCTTATTTTTTTATTCTATTATACAATTAGACCAAGTCCTGGGTGGGCAAGCCTTCTGTTCCAAAGGAAAGTTAGTCCCTAATTATGTCCAAATTTTCCCAGTTCATAATTCATCCTAGTTGTTAGGAGGATTAATGTGGATCTTGTATATAACACAGTAATGCCTTATTTAGCATTAGTGCATGAGGCCACTCCTTAGTTCTGTCCTGAGCTGCCCTATCCCTTCCTCTACCCTCTTGACTGTACTCACATAGCTTCAACTGAAACATCTACCCAAGTGGCTCCCAAATTCAAATCTGGGTCTCTGATCTTTTTTCTAAACTCCAAGTGCTTGCATTTCTAGATTCTCACATTTTGCTTTTGGAAGAACTGTGTTATTTTCTCCTGAAACTTAGCATGATGCCTTGCATGCTATAAGGAAAATAATAAATAGGCAAATGTATAAATGAATATATAATAGGGAAAACCAAAGCTGAGTTTCTCCTCTGCTAAAAATTTAAGCCATTTACTATCAGAAGCCTTCAAAAATGTCATAATTCCATGTCCTATTCAGTAAAATACACTAAAAATAATTTAACCATTTTTTAAGCTTAGAGATCATAACTATGAATATCAGTTGCTGTAACACCCAGAACCACAGTAGCCCATGGGTGTTATTAATCATTGGAGACAATGTGCCCTTCCTCTAAGTGAATCCTTCTGTCCGCCTCTCATAATCTTTTCTATAGGGATGTTAGCCATCATCTCTTTCTCCTCCTGAATCTGTGCCCTCAGCAACTGTCCCCCACCCCTTGACCTCCTACTGCACCTCTCTTTGCCAAATTTTACGATTTAAACCGCTCTGAGTTAAGAAACCCAATAGTTAAGTTTTTAGAGATTTCTTAAACAAAACTAAACAACTTTGAAGCAGGGCCCCGAGGATTTATTTTATCAGAACAGTGTGGGTTTGCTTAAGTTAGTTTTGTCCACTTTACAGCGTTTTTTTGGCCCCACTTCTTAGCTTAGCTGTGTTCTAGTTGAATGAGGTTACTAAATAACTATACTCATTAGGTTATAGGTTATACTATATATATAATGAGGTTATCCATATATTAACCCTCACTCAGAAAAGAAATAAGATCTGTAAATTCTCCAAGATAATATTATTTATTCCTACTATCTTTTTTTGTTTAAAGATTATGATTTTTGCCTTCCTCTGCAAAACCTCAGCAATCATTTTTTTCAGTATCTCTCCAAGCATGGTCCTTTGGACCAACTGCATCAGAAAGATTCAGAGTGCATGTTATTTTGATGATTTTTGGTCCCAGCCAGTCCATTCAGAATCATTCAGTAGTGAATTCCAAGTATTTGCTTTAAAAAAAAAAAAAAAAAAAAAAACAGAACGAGACAATTTCCCCTGGTGATTGATTCTCAGACATACTAGAGTTTATGTGCCAAGCTCTTGTCTACTCCATGTTTCACAGTTCTCCCACACCAAACTTCCTCCTGTCTCTAAGCTTTCTTTTCCTGTATCATACATTTTGCTTGTTCACTTTATCTTGATTTTTCTCCAGACTCTCCACTTTCAGTACCCTCAAGCATCTTCCTTTGAACATTCTCTATCTCCTTCATTAATCTAATGAAGAATAAATGTGGTAACCATTTTCTTCCTGCACATAGAATTCCTGCCATCTGCTTGACCACTTTACTGATCCTGCATGTATAAATGGGTTACACATTGGAAAAACCAAGTGACTTGAAGCATCTTCATGTTCATAGAAAGAACCAGATGTAGTTATAGTCTTCTCATTGTAATAACTGATTTGTTATTTTTTGTCCTCTCCCCTTTGCAACATTTCTACTAGTCTTTTGCCTTTACATTTTGAAGTTCTTTTATCTTAGGACTATGGTTTATAATCCTTTTGTATCTCACATTTCAGTGGATGCTAACAATCTGCTATATACTTACTGGGGTAATTGGGTGGATTTACATTTTGCATCATTGTTTTCTATATGCTAATCCAAATGTGAGAAAGCAGACTCAGCTATCATGATGAAATGGACCTCAGTTCAGTTCAGTTCAGTCGCTCAATTGTGTCCGACTCTTTGCGACCCCATGAATCGCAGCACGCCAGGCCTCCCTGTTCATCACCAACTCCCGGAGTTCACTCAGACTCAAGCCCATCGAGTCAGTGATGCCATCCAGCCATCTTATCTTCGGTCGTCCCTTTCTCCTCCTGCCCCCAACCCCTCCTAGCATCAGAGTCTTTTCCAATGAGTCAACTCTTACCCAACACAAAGCTAGTGTAATTCTGTACTTATTTAAGTGTTCTCTGATAAGAAACTCTTAAAACTTTCATGTCAGCATCCTACATATTTGCATAGAGAACTGCGTACTGAATGGAGCGATCCTAGTCAGAAGTGCAGTAATACCCATGGAGGCAGGAGCAGTGTGTTAGGAGCAGCCTGGGAAAAAGTTCAGCCCTGATGGATTTGGTGTTAGTATAATGGCCAAGAGGGCAGGTGATCTCTGATGAATCCTACTTCTTTGCCTTGATCCCTCTTTGAGTATCCAAAGTCCTCCAAAAGGGATCCTTTCCATATCTCTACCCTGACTTGTCCTTCTGTGAATTTCTCCAAACTCCAAATACTCTTGGTGCCTCCTTTATAAACTCCAATCCATCAGGTTAGTACTAGGGAGAAAGTAATCTGATGGTTTCACTTTAAACCACAAAGTTTATTGAATGACATTTTGGATTGTCATATCATTGAGCCCCTTTTCCCACCATAGAAGACTACAGGTCAGCAACTTGCCATCCCAAAATATCAGTTTGGGGGAAGAATGAGATAAATTCTGGGTACAGATATTTGCCTAGTGAATCTAGATAATTTTTTTTCAGATGAAGTCCTTCTGAAAGAGCCATTTATACCAGCTGCCTTCCAAGGATGAGTATGAGGACTCAGATGAATCTAGCTTGCCATTCACAATTACAGAGGAAAGAAATTAATGTAATTGCAATTCCTTTATATAAATTATAGCATCAATTTCTCAGGTTATCAATATGGTCGTTCTCTTGTAGCCTCTAACCCGAACCCTGTTACAAAGAAGACATGTTTAATCATTGCGGATTCCATTACAAAATTTTAGTGAAAGCAAACAATGCCATTTGAAGAACACTTCAACATTAGAAGGGACTCCTTTGTACCAGAGCTTGATGTGGCCCAGCGCTAGGGATGTGTTGTAAACCACCAGTGTGTAGAGCACAGGAAAAAATTACCTCTGTAGACTGCAGAGTCTAAAGCTGTGAATCATGCATTTGAGTAACAGAGCTGTGGGCAAGCAGCAGTAGACTTGTAAGGAAAGATAATGTTGAATTTGACAATAGGCTTAGGTGGCTCTTTAATGACTTCAACCTAAGATTGACCTGATGAGCTTCAGAAGAATAGTCTTGAACCAAAGAGCACTTACTTCCCAGGAGGGAAGGTTTCCATGTTAATGGATATGCCAACTTCATTTAGTGAAAATGAAGGTCAAAGGCTTCTGAATGATACCTATGGCCCTTTCAGGCTCTTTTAATTGAGTTTTCCAAAATATGATTCGTTGAAAAAGGAAGAAACCAGCATAGACTCATTTTTAACCTTATCCTAATTGAAAAAAAATTATAATACTTAGTTCATCTTTCCTGGAAAACCTGATCTTGTAGAAAGATTCTGGTGTTAAACTATTTTACAAAACTATGTTTCAAGCATTGCCAATTCACTTTACTTTCCTATTCTATAGAATTTGACCACATCTAAAGATTTCCCCTTTAGTCTACTTTATTGGCCAGGGTCCAAATTTGGTACCAATTTCTCCTTCACTTTCAAGATGAGCAGAAAAATGACAAATTGAGAAGTATAGACCACTGCAAAGTAAATATCCATCACATATCTCCATATCTCTATCCTGCCCAATCCCCACATCCTCAGATTCTATGATCTAAAAATGAATATCTTGCTTTCTTGGTCAGAATGTAAGATTAAACAGGGATTGCCTGGATCTGGGACTTATGGAATAGCTCAGGAGGTTGAATCTAGATGCAGGCCAGGAATCATGCATGATGTCATTTATCATATAAAGAGGATGGCCACATGGGATCTTCAAGGTGGTTTAGGTATATACACTCTGGAGACAAAATTTCATGAAAACCCTGGTTCCAAAGTAGTGCAGAATCAGTAGGAATGTAAAGCAGCTGTGCGTGGTAACTGTGAGACCCCCTGAAGTGTTAGCCTAGTTGAAGCTTCTCCATTTTATTTCTTAGAAAAGATCATCCAAATCATTTTCCTCCTTTCCCCCCAGCCAAAATGCAATTTATCTGTAGTGGCTAAATCACACTGGATTGGGAAAACATACTACGGAGACTGGAGTCACTGCAGGTTTTCTCCAGCATAAGATTTTATAACCTGAATTGAATTAAACACAAAGGATTAAGAAACACAACTTACATTATAGTCATTATGAATTGTCTAGATACTATTGCTACATCACAAACAACCCCAAAACTCAGCGGCACGAAACAACCACGCATTGCTCTCTCAGATCCCATGGATCAGAACTCATATAGGACACAGCAGGTCTCTTTCCACAATGTCTGGGACCCCAGCCTGGGAGACTCAGGAGCTGGACTCGATGACTATAGGCTGAAATGATCCTGAGGCTTCTTTCTGACATATCTGGTAGTTGATGCTGACTGTGGGCTGGGAGCTCAATAGGGCTGCTGATTGAGGTGCCAACAAGTAGCCCCTCCAGCATGATAGTCTCACAATAGCCAGACTTCCAGCATGGTGGTGAGCTCTCCAAGAGTGAGTATACCAGGAGCAACAGGAGGAAACTGCACGGCCTTTTCCAAGGCAGCCTTGTAAAACATCTATTCCATAGTCATGGGATAATTGCTTATAGCCTAGAATCAAGGGGTGGAGTCAAACATCCCACCTCTCAACATGTCAAAGAAATTTAGATATGTTTTAATATTTTAAAAAATCATTTCGTTTGTGTAAATAATAATAACCAACAACTAGAGTCATAGGAGAGAAAAAAGCTACAATGATTGCAATACAACTTTGATTAAAAATGTATCTCAGTAACATTTGATGATGAAGAAGATGAAGGTCTATAATACTGACAACCATTGGAAATGCTTGATAAATCAAGTTTGGGAAAGTCTAGGCTTGCTCACCAATATTAAAGTATTAGAGCTATACACTTAGAGGTGTTTTAAAAGAGCTCTATCTATTTTCAGAATTCCTATAAGATAAATAACTTACAATTACAAGTCATAAACTTTCTAGGTTCTAATTCTCTATATCTCTTGAAAACCACTGTTTCATAACTGATTTTTAAACTTTTGATTTCAGAAAATTTCTTCTTGGAATGTACCTATGTAATGTACCAATTGCATTATAATAGCTCTGGTAGCTATTTGTACTACATACTCAATATTACCTCACACTCCACAGAAAGGCCCTCATTTCTTTACAAGCCATATTTGGTTATGTTCAAGGTTTACACTCTATTTTATTGAGTCTCTGCACCATATTCATGTTTGCCATCACTTTTAAACATTTACATTCCTAAACCTGCATAGACTTCTCATCAGAGCAAGAGAACATGCATTTGTGTTGGTGTCTTTGATCTTTGAGGCACTACGTGAATCAACTTTGTCTCAGGTCCTCAATTTCCTCTCTACAATAATGAATTTGGGAAGAAACCTGTATAACCTAGTTTTAGACAAAAATCTCTTTCTTATGGTTTTCAAATGATGAGATAAAAAAGAAATTGGCTCCTTTGAAAAGAGAGGAGGTAAAATCGAGTGACCTGCAGGAACCCAGGGAGATTAAGCAGCCTCCATTTTGAGCATGGAGCTCTGGGATCTGAGCAGAGCTGACTGAGGACAACTCTGACAGAGAGATTATGGACTATAGCAGCCCAGAATAATAGGTGGTTTAAAGGGTGTAATTAACAACCTTACTCTAAAGAGCAGAACAACAGCCTTAGAGAAAAGGGTCAAGGGCCCTTTTTAAAAGGCCCCAGGTCACCAGCCTTCTTCCAAGCATAAGAGAAAGCAAATGTTTAAACAAGCAGTTTACCTCCTAGTTACAGAGTGACTTCACTTACATGTAGGAGCTTGTATTTGCTAAAATCAGGTACCACATCATTTACAGAAACAACATGTGTAACAGTCTTCAAATTAAGAATATAGGGGAAAATATGTGTCTATGTCCCCTCTGTGTCAGGTTTGTAGAGAATAAGAAACACAGGGAAATTATCTTTCATAAGAAGAATAATCCCAGACCTGTTCTTGTCACTGAACTTCCTGATGGTGTATTCCCCAGCTTGGATTCATTCCTGTTTGTAAAGTCAGTAAAAGTCTTGAGTGAAAGTTTCCATGGAAAAGCTTTTATAATTCAAAAGTCATCATTCATTCAAAACCCAGACCTTGCTTTGGCTCCTTGGAGGGCACTGTCTTGGGGCCTCCTCCCTTTGTTCTGCTCTGCACACAGAGAGAGGAGGTGGAGCCAAGGAAGATGAAAGGTTTTGACACTAATGCCTAGCAGGACAAGTCTGGCGACTTTCAGAACAATGCAAATTAAATGGCCAAATTACTCATTTTTCCCAAACTGAAATGACTTCTTCACCAGAAGTGGTTGTATTTGGTATGAACTTGCCAAACACTACTGTAATCCATTGGAGGACAGCTGTAGTTGAGCTCTTATTAGGTTTCCAGGTGGTGCTGGATAGCATTAGCCCACTAGGTTCAAAAACAGATGGTGTGAGGTGAGGGATACTCTGATAGGCTTCCTGCTCAAGGGCAGTTTGAGGTTTATTTTTAAATATTTAGAAATAGTCTTTCTTGCTTTTTGTCTTTAGAAATGGGAAGATTTTCTTGATAGTGGTGGTAGGGATCTTGGTGGGATGGCTGTCCTTGTTTCATTTGGGCAAATCATCAAGAACCAGAGAATGTCATGGCAGGAGGGCACCCTGCGGTCCTAGCCCAACCCCATGTGTTCACAATGAAGGGAGAGACACCTCGGAAGTAGCAGCAGCTCTGGAAGTAGTGAGGCCTTAGATGGAAGTCATGAGCAAGGCCCATGTTAGTATTACATGTAACATGACTGATTTTTTCTAGATCTTATTCTCTTTTATGATAGGCTTTTTCAAAATAAGCAAAATCTTAGCTTATGTTTAAACAGCAACCAGGCAAAATCAACTTTTCAGTTGATCTCCATTACTGTTAAAAGTTTAGTTCCTGAGTTTTAGTTCCATGTATGAACAATGACTTGTGATCATCAAGTGATGGAAATATTGTTGAGTTCTAGTTGGTTGAATTTACTTGTCATCCAGTTGGTCTGAAAATCACTCATTCCTAAGTTATAACAGCTATTGCTGTAAGTTAATCATATACGGATTTTATGTTTTTCATAGGTTCTGAGTTTTAACTTATTTTAAATTATTACTTGAATTCTACAATTGAAGTACTCCCAAATACACTGAATTTCTTTTAAATGTAGCCAAAAAATATGACATTTATAAACCTTATTTACATGAATTATGAGGGAGTAATGTATGATGTTTACATACCTAAATTTCTGTCAGAGAAGGTAAATGTTCATTTTCCTTTAGCCTATATTCTTCATACTAAAGGTCAAACCGTGACTAATTTGTTTAGCGTGTTTTGATCAATAGTTTTAAAAAGAGAAACGAAATAGGATGAAATGGCATGGAACATAATAAGGTAGAAAATGCCAGAATACATGTAATATATGTGAATACTGTTACATGTAACTCTAATTTTATTTTCTGTATAGCTATCAAAGTGGATTCTGGATTACAATGCAAAATTTATGTCTTTCTAAGGGTCACAATTAAATTCTCTTTATTAGCCACTTGTTGGTCTGGACAGTCTCTAGTATTTGCCAAACTGACTTTATCATCAAGTCTTATGGTTATTGGATAAGCAATAGAGCTTGAAGAATAAGCCCAGAAATCCAGATATTTTACCCTCACATATTAAACCAACAACTGTGAATGCTTCTGCGAAGAACCACTTGGAGATTCCTGGCACTATTCCCTTCCTAATTTCAGTGTCTTCTGGTCTCCACCTCCCTCATCGCCTTTCAAACCAAGCTCAGAGCAGCTAGTTCTTTGTTTGAGATTCTCAAGAAGAGAGAAGCCTGCCAGGTAGGGAAGGGCTTTGCCTAGCCTGTTACAATTGCCTGGTGACTTGCCTAAGGTTTAAAAAATGAGAAGGGAAATAGAGGAGGAGGAGAATAGTATACCAAAATAATTCCAATGGGTCCAAAAATTTCAAGGTGAAAGGTGAAACCATAAATGTGCTGGAAGAAAATATGAATAGGACTTCTTGCCTAAAGATTCCTGAAGGGTAAAAATATTGCCCCTCCCCCCAAACACCAAAACAAGAAAAGAAGTCATAAAAGAAAAGGTCAGTAAATTCAACCACTCAAAAATAAAATTCTCTACCTAAGTGAATGTTAAAACAATGTTAAAATACAAAAGCAAGCCAGGAAAAATATTTGCTGGCTACACTTTGTGAAGTAAAGGGGCTAATCTCTGTAATATGGAAGGGACTCTTGTAAATCGAAAGGAAAGAAACAATGTGCTCAGTCGCTCAGTTGTGTCCAACTCTTTGCGACCCCATGGACTGTAGCCCACCTGACTTCTCTGTCCTGGAGATTTTCCATACAAGAATACAGAGTGGGTTGCCATTTCCTCCCCCAGGGGATCTTCCTGACCCAGGGATTGAACCCGAATCTCTTGCATTGGCAGGCAGATTCTTTATCACTGCATCACCTGGGGAAAGCCAAAGAAACAGGAATCTGATATAGACCAAATAGAACAAATGAATGTGAATTAATGGTCTTTTAAATATGCCATAGTCACTTATAAGAAAATGCAAGTTAAATAGACATTATCAGATTTATCAGTTATCAATTTGGCTGGAAAAGAGTAAAAAATTGAGTGCAATCTCAAAAACAACAAAATGATCTCAGTTTGTTTCTAAGACAAACCATTCAACATCATAGGAATCCGAGTCTATGCCCCAGTAAGTAATGCTGAAGAAACTGAAGTTGAAAGGTACTGTGAAGACCTAGAAGACTTTCTAGAACTAACAGCAAAAAAAGATGTCATTTTCATCATAGGGGACTGGAGTGCAAAAGTAGGAAGTCAAGAGATATCTGGAGTAACAGGTAAGTTTGGCCTTGGAGTAAAAAATGAAGCAGGGCAAAGGCTAATAGAGTTTTGTCAAGAGAACACACTGGTCATAGAAAACACCCTCTTCCAACAACACAAGAGATGATCCTACACTTGGACATAACAGATGGTCAATACCCAAATCAGATTGATTATATTCTTTGCAGACAAAGATGGAACTCTATACAGCCAGCAAAAACAAGACCTGGAGCTGAATGTGGCTCAGATCATGAGCTCCTTATTGCAAAATTCTTAAATTGAAGAAAGTAGGGAAAACCACTCATTCTTTCAGGCTGTTATGACCTCTATGAACTTTCATGCTGTTATAGCCTTTATGACCCAAATCAAATCCCTTGTGATTATACAGTGGAAGTGACGAATAGATTCAACAGATTTGATCCAATAGACAAAGTGTCTGGAGAACTATGGACAGAGATTCATAACACCGTATAGGAGGCAGTGACTAAAACCATCTCAATGTCCATCAACAGATGAATGGATAAGAAAGCTGTGGTACATATACACGATGGAGTATTACTCAGCCATTAAAAAGAATACATTGTTATCAGTTCTAATGAGATGGATGAAACTGGAGCCAATTATACAGAGTGAAGTAAGCCAGAAAGAAAAGCACCAATACAGTATACTAACTCATATATATGGAATCTAGAAACATGGTAATGATAACCCTGTATGCAAGACAGCAAAAGAGACACAGATGCATAGAATGGACTTTTGGACTTTGAGGGAGAGGAAGAGGATGGAAAGATTTGGGAGAATGGCACTGAAACATGTATACTATCATGTAAAAAACAAATCATCAGTCTATATTCAATACAGGATACAGGATGCTTGGGACTGGTGCACGGGGATGATCCAGAGAGTTGATATGGGGTGGGAGGTGGGGGGGGGGGTTCANATGGTTTGGGAGAATGGCACTGAAACATGTATACTATCATGTAAGAAACAAATCATCAGTCTATATTCAATACAGGATACAGGATGCTTGGGACTGGTGCACGGGGATGATCCAGAGAGTTGATATGGGGTGGGAGGTGGGGGGTGGGGTTAAAGATTGGGAACTCATGTACACCTGAGATGGAAAAAAATAAAAAATTTAAAAAATTTAAAAAAAAAACATCTCAAAGAAAAAGAAATACAAGAAAGCAAAGTGGTTGTCTGAGAAGGCTTTACAAATAGCTGAGAAAAGAAGAGAAGAAAAAAGACAAGGGAGAAAGGCAAGGATATATCCAACTGAATCCAGAATGTGCATGAAGTGATGGGACTGGATGCCACAATCTTCATTTTTTGAATGTTGAGTGTTAAGCCAGCTTTTTCACTCTTCTCTTTCACCCTCTTCAAGGTCAAGAGATACTTCAGTTCCTCTTCATTTTCTGCCATAGTTTGTATCATCATGTCTGAGGCTTGAGTAGGCATATTTTACTGTGTACTCCATATGCTCTTGTAAATTTTGAAGTTCATACAACGTGAATGGATCACCAAATGAAACTTTATATGATTTTATTGGAGAGAAAATGGCCAAAAGGAAGGAGTATGAGGGAGAAGCATATAGAAATGTACATGAGTTTTACGTTTAATTTGGGAGATGAAAAAGTATTTCACAACCAGAAACCCCTGGTAATATACCAGTGGATTATAGGGCCAAACAGAAGGAAAATGGAAATTGAATGTGGAAAACCAGAGTAGTCTTCCTGATGGCTGCAAGTTGAGCATCAGTCAGCCCTACCACCTGCTGCACACTGACCATGATGGACAGAGATGTTCAAAGTCAAAGCACTGCAGGTCAACCATAAACTCAGAACAAATTATTCTCCTTTTATTCTAGGCACCTCAGGTGAAAAATTGGCATGTTTCATCTTTAGGGAACTTCGAGATAATTTAATATGATTTCCTCATTTGAAGAACCAAAACCAGCGGAGATTAAGGGATCTGCCCAAGTCATAGAGTTGATTGATAGAAGAGCTGAGACAAGTCCCACTGGGCCAAATAAATACATCTGGGATGGCCTAATGAACAAATGAATGACTATTCCAAAACCAGCATGAACTAAGTCCAAATCTGACCTGCTGAGCATTTGGATGCTCCATACTTTTCCTCAGTCATATAATAAGGAACTGATTGTCCACAGTAAATATTCACTCAGAAGTGCCCCACTTTCTAGGCTATGCAAGGCTACTGTACATATAGATTTGACTAGATTTCAAATATATAAGAACAAATCTTTTTAAAAAAAGTAAGTAAATTTTCTGAAAAAAAGTATAATCCAATTTATCTGCTATACCACTCCAAATTTTCATACATAAAATTTGCTCACGTGGGTCTTCCTACACTAAGTGAACTGAAAGAGTTAATAAAGCACCCATCCTTCCTGTGCAAACAGAGCCCCCAAACCCCCCACTGTGGAGTGTGCATTCTGAGTGGCAATTGCCAGCGCACTTGCAAAAGCCAAAGCTCAACTCTCTGTATGTGTTGTCCATGATATTCTCCTCTGTAGACTGAGCATAATATTTTATAAAATATCCTTCTGTGTGAGAGTCACTTTTCCTTTCTAGGCTGAGAGGGCAGGATCACTTGTCGTTTTGATTGAATTGGTTGGAGTGGAACATTTGCGACAGCCTCCTCCACCCCACCCCATGCAGGAGGCCCTGCTAACGTCTAGCAGGGTTCATGAGCTCAGCTGCCCACAGGGTCCAAGTAGGTGATATTCCCAGGTGGTGCTAGTAGTAAAGAACCTGTTTGCCAGTGATCCCTGGGTGGGAAGATCCCCTAGAGGAGGAAATGGCCACCCACTCCAGTATTCTTGCCTGGAGAGTCCCATGGACAGAGGAGCCTGGTAGACTGCAGTTCATAGGGTTGCAAAGAGTCCAATACATGACTGAAATGAATTAGCAAGCATGCAGGTAATATTCAAAAGTGAAACAGGTTAAGTGGTGGAAGCTTAGGGACTGGTATGGGCTGTGGAGACTGGAGAGCTAGTGTTCCATGTAATGGGGGTGGATTTTACTCAACTCTAGTTCATTGTTACCATTTAGAAATGTGGGCCGGGTTTTGGTAGACTCTCCACTTTGTTTAAGAAAAAACAGAAATTATACATTTCAATGTAGAATCTTTCAACTTAATGTTGACAGCTAATACAAATTTGTTTTAAAACATTCCAAATGTTGGTAGAAGAAAAAAAGTCCTTTGGCCCATTGGTTACCAGTTTGAGACTTCCAGACCCTTACAATGAGATTTAGTGAGTGGTATTAAATTGTGTAAACTTTTGCATTATAAATAAAACACAGAGAAAGACCACCCATCTTTTTATACAAATCATATGCATCCTTTAATCTTTACCTATTCACTTGTTTTTAAAGCTCTTCCCAGCTCTCTGACATCATACATCTGTACTGTCTGCACTGCACAGTTCACGTTTAATGCTATGCATTCTTTCATTGTCTCTGATTTCACATGTGCAGACTTCATTCTCTCATTTATACTTCATTGTAAACAATTCCAGGGCAAAAATCATATCTAATACTTCTTTTGTGCCAACCTCAAAGCTCAATAAATGTTTGCAGCTGATACTTTTTTTCATTAAGGGGAAAAGAGAATAGTCTTTGCTGACACACAATACTAGAAACGAGCTTAGTGTCTTGAAGTTCCTGAATTTCTAGCCTAGGCAGGCTAACAAGTTCAAATCTGTGGGCACCTTGCCCTGCTGAGCTGAGAAGCACTGACTTGCCATAAACAGTTTAAAAGAAAGCGCTTCGTAAAATAGGTGTGAATTCACCATGGCTCTTCTAGAATAACAGTATTGTAGGATGTATTTAGTCCAATGGAGGTGACCCCATCTTTTACAAGTGTGACTTTAAGTGTGAAATTTTCTGAGCCAGCTCTTATCTGTAGGAAGCCTCTCAGTTTAGGCAGTCAGAGAATGGTAGGCTTAATTAAACAAGGTCAAACTCACATTTCACCTTCACAAGTCAGAATTCTCTGGGCCATTTTAGAATGACTTTGTGGAGCAGAGGCATGAGCTGTAATCAGCCTTAATCCAGAAATGAGTGTGGTGGGGAGAGAGGTGGAGCTAGCACTGAACTCCCGAAATAACTGACAACTGCCTTTGTATCCACGTGAAAGTGGGGATGGGATGGCCGAGATACGGCACGTACTGCAAGCCACTTTTTGCAGTGTTCTAGACATCAAAGTTATCTCTATACTGCCAAGAGCAGGCTACAAAGCCAGATCAGGTACATACGTGTGCCAGGAGGCCTGTGCTAATGGACCTGGGAGTGAGCCTAGCATTTGGTTTGAACTGACCAAAACTATCTAAAAGGGAAGAAGCTGGAAGAAGTGTAGATCTCCTGTGGATCCCTTAGTTCCTTGAATTTGATATGATGGGGATTACAAAAGAAAATGTGAAGAGACCAACTCTGATGAGAACTGACTCCCTGGCCAAAAAAGAAATTGTATTCTCTCCCTTACTTGTAAATAATGATAAAATACTTTAAGAGTGCTTTTACTAAAAAATCCCAGCCTCCATCTTCCTTAGAGTCACAAGCACCTTGCACATGTACCTCTCAGACATTTCTTAGCAGTTCTTATTATTTATCCATTTTATTTGGTAATCTAGAAAAAAATAAATCATCAAATAAATAGATCACATCATTGCACTAGGAAGCAGGTTTGGGGATGCAAAAAAAAAAAATTGTAGTACTTTGGTTACTAAAATAAGCACTTCCACTTGGACAAACAATACTTAAGCCAAAATAAACATTAATTAATGTTTTTCAGAATGTTAGTTGTAACTCTGATATTGTCAGTTTCTATTCAATAAAATTTATTGCTAAGTTATCAAAATTCCTTTTGTGCTAGTCACTATGTTGATCCAGTTGCATCTTCTTCATCTGCAAATTTAAGTTGCTAATAAAAAGCGAGGTAGAAAATATAATTGTGTTTACTCAGTCCAAAGTGAATATTAATGATAACGATAGAGTAGTTTATATTCCTCTCTTGATTGCCTCTTAGCTTTCTCTCAACAGCCTTTCCATCCATTTCTTTTCTTATAAAGCTTCTTCTGGTTGGAAACTTATCAAACTTCATCAGGTAAGAAGTACTAAGTGTGAACCTGTAACATATTTCAAAAGAACTCAGGTTTAGGAAATCCAGTGACGGTGTCAGCTTTGGACAAATATCTAGAATGTAAACTGGGAAAGATCCATCAGGACCCCCAGTCATTTTAGAGCAGTGGTTCTAAAGTGTGGTCTCCAGACCAACATTCAGCATCAGCAGCACCTGGGAAACTTGTTAGATGTGCAAACTCTCAGGCCTTTTCTTGTGTTTTTAACAAACCTGCGAGGTGATTCTGATGTACACGTGAGTTTGAGAACCACTGTCCAAAATAGGCTTCATGGACCAAAGGAACAGAAATCCTCTGGATTGATGGAATTTGATGGATTTGATATCTCTTCTTCCTTTCTTTCCTCCTTTATCTTTTCCTCCTTCCTGCAGGTTTATCCATTCCTCATTTAGCAACCAAAATTTGCTTCACAGAATCATACTTCATTACAAACACACCATCTTTATGACAATGTAAGTGCTATCTAATATGAGGCTCCACAAAACTAAGCATTCAGTAGACGTTATCAACTAATTGATTTAAACCCTTGTTTAGCTTTGAGAAGGAAAGCTTCTGTAAGTTACAGAAGACACAGTTATAAACAGGTGCCTGTCTTCTAAGATGGTTGCCTTTAATACTTGGTATCCATGAGACATGTTTTCTATAAGAGAAGTTATTATTTTTATGTGGGCTGAAAGCTTTGAATTGTTACCTCAAGAGTCATTTGCAAAGAATTATGTTTTCAAAAGGAGCTCATGTTTTCTTGTATTTAAAATATGTTTGAGGTCTATACACTATCCATTATCTCCAATTCCACTGGCCAGTCTAGATAGCTCTCCAGCAGCCATTTCATGTCCAGCCTTACTATAATTTGGTGTAACCCTGGGAATACTTGAGCCACCTGGTGGCTCAGATGGTAAAGCATCTGCTTATAATGCAGGTGACCTGGGTTCGATCCCTGGGTTGGGAAGATCCCCTGGAGAAGGGAATGGCAACCCACTCCAATATTCGTGCCTGGAGAAGTCCATGGACACAGAAGCCTGGCAGGCTACAGTCCTTGGGGTCACAAAGAGTCAGATATGACTGAGCCACTAGTTAGCATGTAACTGGCAATACTTATGAATTATCTGCTAAATCTAAAATGAACGTGCATGAGGATACTGTCATTCTGAAATAACTGCTAAATACTGCCCCCTATAATACCTTTGCTGAAGATACCCCTCATTTGCAAATATATATGTGGTTTATTCTCTATGCCATGCATATTTCTATGGACTTCCCTGGTGGTTCAGACGGTAAAGCGTCTGTCTACAATGCAGGAGACCTGGGTTTGATCCCTGGATTGGGAAGCTCCCTGGAGAAGGAAAAGGCAACTCACTCCAGTACTCTTGCCTAGAAAATCCAATGGACGGAGGAGCCTGGTGTCCATGGGGTCGCAAAGAGTCGGACACGACTAAGCAACTTCACTTCACTAGGCATATTTCTTTAGCAAGGAGGCAGCAGAGTCTCTAAAACTCAGTTTCCTCATTTGTAAAATGGAAATAATATAATCTACTTGTTAGTACTGTGAGAAATAATGGAGGTAATTCGGGAGCATTTAGCACAGTGCCTGACTCAGTAAATACTTAGCCATGATTAAAGATCATTTTATTATCAGAATTATAAATTCAAAGTTTTCACGTAAAAAAAGTCACTTTAGACTTCATCCTATCAAAAACAAGCACGTCAGGGAGAGATAAAGTGTATCTCCCTTGCATGATTCTACCACAAGTACATTGTATTTTCCATGTAGATTTGTTGTTGTTATTGTCAGCTCCTTGCTTTCTGCTCTTCTAGTCCCTTGGCCAGTGCTGGGCTTCTAGCATGGCACCAGGTAGAATTAAGGACACGAGTTAAGTGTGGAAATCGTCATTCATAGCCCCCCTGTATGGCTAGGAGATCATGGAATAGTGCCTGATATTAGTTTTGCCCTTTGGACCAGAACACAAAAGTTCACGTGCAGGCAGCAGAAGGTCAAAGGACCTAAAGAACACCTTGAAAGGTGATTTACCTCCCAGCCTCTATTCAACTTACAAAGCAAAGCATGTATCCAATTTTTAATGATTTCTGGAGAAGAGGATTTCCCTAACCTTTCATTAAATGCTAATAGAAATAGATAAAAGTTACATATGATTATGAAATCTCATAATGAAATCATTATGAAATCTCATTTTGGCATAAGTTTAAATATTTCTTAGAGAGACTATAGGATATGCTAGTAAGATCCAGTTCCATCTATGAGAAAAAGATGGCTTTGGCAAGAGAAAGGATGCAGAGATAGGACAGGAGATTCTTAGAAGAGAGGTTATATAAAGCATTAAGCTTATATACATGTCCAATAAACAAGAGACTTCTGAGTTTGAATTAGTGACATGGGGAAATGAGAAACATCTGGAATTGGTACTTATTTTTTTGGTCAGAAGCACAGTTTTGAGGTCCTTTGTTGAACTGTTGACTTTGTAAAGACTTATTAAAAACAAATGCCTAAGGTGACTGAGAAGAGAATGTAGTTGAATTTGGAACACAAAGTCCTTAAAGGGAAGGCTTTCATTTTAAAGAGTTTTTACTTTCCATCAACTCAGCTTAATGCTGTCTCCTCAAACGAGTCCTTTTATTCCATTTCAATACACACTTGAAGAGTCAAAGGCTTACAGATCATTTTAATTTAATAGTAAATTTTTGAAGAGAGAAAGGGGACTCATTTTCTTCATATGATTTGTCCTTAACCAATCCCCTCCATTCCACATGCACACAAATAATTGTCTAAGGAAAGGGGGATCTACTAGATGCTAGCCCTTATTTTATTAGAGGCACAGCTGGGATTTACAATTGAGGTTGTTTCCCTCTTTGGTTTCTGAAGATTAATTCTGTGGACAGATTAGTTCTGAGCCTTCTAGTCAGAATAGACCAAGGAGCACAGCAATGGGTTATGGGTTAACCCCCCTGGGTTCCCAGTTGACATTCTCACGTACCCTTGCTGGGCCTGGAACTAGTCACTGGCTATAAGAAAAGCAGCTGTTCGAGGCCAATGAGGTGATCTTGTGTTGAGATTTAGAGGGGGCCACCTCTAAGAATTATTTCCTGCTGATGCCCTGCTGTGCCTTTTATCACTTCTTCTGCCCATATGAAGTGAAGGAGAGAGTGGGAGGAGGTATGGTGAAAAGGGACAGAGGAAATGTTTTGAAGTGACAAATATTCCAGGAATACTCTCCTTCCTCATTGATTTGCTACTCTCCTCAAATACTTCACAAAAAAAGGAAATGTCGGAAGGAGTCAGATCTCAGCGAGGCTGTAGGATGGAACTGTACATTTGGCATCACAAAGTGGGATAATGAAATTCTGGTAGTGTGCTAAATTCCCAGCATGCTGCTGCCGAGCCAACCTCGTGCTGGTCTTTGTATTCAAGTTACAGTAATAAAGACGGTCCCCATGTCTCCTGTTTTTTATACTCAAGTTATTAAATTCAGCAGTATGGACCCCTTACTTTACAGGAGGCAAGGCGGAGGGCAGATAACCACTTACCAAGACTATCATTCTCATAAAAGAATCAAAGAATTGCCATATGTGGATCAGACCACAGGCCTGGCTGTTTCTCTAGCTAAGTAGCCTGATTGTAAAATGACTACCTGGGACAGTTGGTTGGGAGATAGGGGAAGATAAGTTTGCTTTCTATGAGGAACTCACAGAATCCCACACTATTTAGTTATTGTTAAATTCATATTCCCTTCAACTTATTTTTTCCTAATGGGAACATCTCTTGTTCCAATGGGTAGCAGAACTACTACCCACTGTGTGAGCTCATGATTTTTTCATTTATGCAAAAGCTACCTTTGACTAATCTTTGGCAAAGGTCCATGCTGTGTTCACCCTGCCCTGTTCTTTATAGTTTTGTAAACATCAATCTTCTATGCCTTCGACCTTCACTTTTCAGACTGAAAGGTGCAACAAGCTCTCCCTCACCACAGCAACTATGTAGTTCCCTCTTCTGGGCCTGCTCTGGAGTTTATTGCCCAAAGTATTCCAAGCATAGACCAGAGTATATGCAGAAGTAGAATATAAATATTCTCAGAGCCTTTAAAAATACCCTAGGAAAAAAGATCTCTCTTTTTAGATCTATATGCATTTTGTATTACTAAAATAAAATGTAAACCTATTCTTTTATGTAAGACCGATTTGGATTTTTTCATCATGGTACAGTGTATATAAAAACAACTTCTTTATGCCTAGAGAAGTAATGCCCCATCAGTGACCCAAAACGGCTACCAGGAACAGGTCTATGAGTCCTACTTCATTGCTGAAAATTGTTTAAATTGTCATTTTAAGATGATTTATTATTTAATTTTAAAATATGGCTTACATTTTAATTTTAGGGTCCAGAGACAGTCTAAAAATTTGGAGGAAAAGAATTAAAGCCAATATGTGATTCTACCTTACCTAATGAGATAATTTTTTGAAAGACAGGCTGTGACTATAAAGGTGGCTTTATCTGCACTCCTTGAGCATCAGGGTTTTTTTGCATTACCTCGGTTGGGGTGGCTTTCACTCCCCCCACAGGTGCTCCCTAGCAGAAGGGAGTGGAATTTCACTTCCCCTTCTGGGGCCTCCTGAGGTGAGGGCTGGAAGAAAGTGTCCTCCAGGGACTTGCGGGGTACCTACCAAACTGTTCCCACGTTTACCAGATTTACAGAACTTAAAAGATTTTACAGAACTTTAGGTCACAAAAATGTTTTCTTTGGGAAACGCTAAGGGATTTGCTTTCCTTCTTCAACACAATGGCAGGAATACAGAGCTTTCTCATGATTTTTTAATAGGATACAGCTGCCCAAACTGCAGTGCCTTCTGCTAGGACTCTGCCTCATTTTTCATTTGCAGATGCCAAGAACTAACTAACTCTCCAGCTCTCTCTCTCTCTCTCTCTTTGTCATACCCAGCGAAAGCTCAGGAACATGAATGTATCTTTGTGAACATGGACCTATCAGTCTGTATTCCCAGATGGAGCAAATACCACTTTATTTCAGGCAGTTTGGTCTGGTCCGCTCCCACATTCTGTAAGAAAGTAGATGTCCACTGGAGATGCCTGTCAGCTCCGGGCAGCTGGCAGCAAGTGGGTGTAGTCAGGAGCCAGAGCGAGTTCAGCTTGAGCCCTGTGGTCAGCAGTGGGGAGAGGAGTGGCCCACAGACCGGAGACCAAGGGAAGTCAGAATGAGCCAAAGGTCCGAGCAAGCCTGGCACCCAAGACCCAGGAGAAGAGTCCATGGGAATAGTATCCAAGATGAGGGCCCACAGAGTCTGCAGGAACCAGAGGGACAAAGCAGGAAGAAGCACAAAGCAAGCTTACACACCAACACTAAGGAAGGCATTCTAATCATTTCCTGCTTCAGGATTTCTCCTCCTTCCTGTAGTGTGGACAGAAAACCCAGTATAGGCGAGAACGGGGTGTCAGGATGGGGTTCAGAGGCACAAGGCATCAGATGCTTCTCCTAGTGACATCATGACAATGCAGAGAAGAGGTCTTTAAAATCATGACCAGAACATTAACATAGTTTGCCAAGGGAATTCATGTCAACTGAAAATTCCTCTGTCTTCTAGCCTCACACGTGCCTATCTCATCTCTGTTTTTGATGTAGAAAGTGTTCAAAAATTTTTTGATCCTATAAAATTCAACATATGTCCTCCTTCTGTGACAGAGGTTTTGTGGTCTCCATAAGATTAAGCATCACCAAGAATGTCCTTCCAGCCCTGAACTCATGTCCTCCATCTTTTCTTTGACCTCAGCATGTTGTTCCTTGGCCTAGTCCTTGGGGTTTCCTTTTCCATCATGTGTAAAAACCTCCCTGTCTTCACAGTCCACTGTGGGCAGGAACCTCTCCAAAGCAAATTAATTACTCTGACCTTCTTGTCTGGCATGTGGTGTAAATATCGTATGGAAAATAAGGCCTGGTCCTGAAATAAAGACTTTATTTAAGGTCTTTCATGGGCCATATGCACGAGGCAAGTCCCTCCTTTCCCTGAGCTTCTCCTGCCTACTCCTGTGAGCTGTTGTAAGAGTCAAGCAAAATAATGGAAGGGGGAGGATTATACATTTTAAAACACCTTAGAAGGCATTCTTAGAATGAAATATAGGTGCTTGGCTCATACGGGGGCAGACCTGACCCTCCTCCAGTCATGTCCTTAGCTGGTTCATATAACCTTTGGTGAAATGACGGTCACTGTCACTAAGTGGCATAGGTCTCAGCACCTCCTTTGTTTCTTCTGTGACTCTCACAGGGCCGTCCCATCTGCTGTGAACTGATACTTCTGTGAAGGGATGGGGTAGAAAGGCATGTAGGTAAAAAAAAAAATTGAGGCCTCTGATTAAATGAGACACCTTAGGAGTAACTTTGGCTTCTTCAACCCAGGACAGAATAACAACAGTGATTATTACAAAACCCAGAGTATAAACTGCCAATAGCCTAGCACTGTGGTTCTTATCATTTGAAATTTCCATTCATCCATGTTCTGTCTCTCATAGCCACCATCATCATGAACATCAAATTTAACTGAGGTCCTGTCAGTCTGATTAAATTTTAACACACATTGTCACCCATCAAATATGTGCCAAGCCCTATGCTAAGTGTATAATGATGAGTAATTTACAGACTCTTCCTTGAGAAACTCACATACAGTTAAGCACATACATAAAAAAATCAAGGTTTACTGTGATCTTTGCTATAAGGGAGACATATTCAAGTGCTATGGGAGTAGAGAAGAGGTAGTGACTCAACTAACTGTAGGGAAAGTTGCAGAGGAGTTAATGTACCATAGCTTCAAGGTTGCATGGAAATTGTCTGGAATGAGTACAGTGCAGTAGTTGAGTACAGGGGCTGTGGGGGCAGGCCAACTGGTTCAGATCCTGACTCTGCCACTTCCCAACTCTGTAACTTAGCTTAGGGACTTAGCTTTTGATGCCTCAGTTTCTTCATCTCTACAGTAGGTATGATACTAATAGAGCCTAACTGAAGGGCTCTCATGTCAGAAATGAGGTAACATATAGGGAGCACTCGGAGCAGATTCTGTCATATAGTTAATTACTCAGTGAGTAATAGCCATTGTTATTATTTGTCTTCACTAAGTGAACAAGCAGGAAAGAGATTCCTGAAGCTCTTAGAGACTTAGTCTCTTAATTTATGAGATTTATAAGATCATTATTATCATTATTAATAACAAAGTGAACATTTATATGCCATGTCCTAGATAGTTTATACATGTAGTTTGACTTAATTAATTTAATAAACCTGAGACTCAAAAACTTTTTACTGAAATATTAGTGACACCATAAAGAATATGAAGTAAATGAAAAATAGGTTCATGTAGGGTGGATGAAAGAGAATTATATAAGGAGGGATATTTACAATCCAATATGAGGGGGCAAAAGTCAAAGGGATTTTTGATTGATGGGCTTAAACCAAAAGAGATCCCTTGCATGATTTTGTGTTTATTCTCATTTTCATTTTGTAGTTTTTCTTGTTTCTTTCTATGTCCACTGTCTCTAAGCAGGGCGTATCCTTTACAGTCTGCTCCCCTTCTCCCCTCTCATCTCATGGCCAGCCCTGAAAACATTTGTGTACTGAAGTTTGTGACATGCAGACGAGGATCTGGAACTTGAGTTTGGCAGTTCCTTACATTTGTTGAATAATGTTTTCATGCCAGGCTCTGTGCTAGGTGCTTATGACCCACATAATATCCTAAACGAGTCCATGGGTGAGGAAACTGAGGGTAAGAGAGGTCAAGCCTTTAAAGAAGAACAGGACCAGAAGCATTGAAGCAGGAAAGTGCAGGACTTGTTCTGAGACTCGTTTGGCTTGAAAGGAGGATCCATGTAGGGGACTGGTATGAGTTTAGGCGGAAGTGGTTGGATGACCGTGAATGCTAGGCTCAGGAATTTGAACGTGGCTACAGGAAGCTAATAAATGATAGGTTTCCTTTTCTTTACAGCTTTATGAAAACTTACCCACAACAAATATATAGGCTGCCACATGGTTCACTCCGAAGTGAAGGGGATGCCAGGAAGGCCTGAAGATGGTCAGGTCTCTTTGGAAAATGCCCCATTACAGGCAGGGATAGTCCTTCACCTCTTAAAAAACCTAAGGGAGGTGAGACCTTCCAATAAATAGTCTCCGTTGAGTTTTCTTCATATATTTATATCATTTTTTTAAATTGACCATCCAACTTCCTTCCCTGGATTCCAGTCCTTGAGCTCTGATGCTTAAGCCTTGTGCTGCTGAGTGCCCTCAAACTCAAGAACACATAACCTTTGATTCTAAAAAGATCTTCATGATGTTGTTCCTAATGACCTTTCCTCTCTTATCCCTCTTCACCACACTGATCCTACTGCACCAAATTTTCTGCAAAAAATAATCTTCATCAGACCACATACTATGCCCTAACCTCTATGATGCTTTACGGTACTTCTAGGGTATGTTTCTCACTGGGAATGCGGTTTTTGTCTACATTAGACCATACGCTCTCTTGGGTAGGGACTCTGTTCTCTCCTGATTCCTGCCTCTAACAAACACATGCAAGCACATAGTCAATGCTCAACAACAATTTGTCAATGAATGAGTAAATGAGAGAATGTGTTCTAATGCCCTCGTCCTTATTCATTGTTGGACCCTGGTCTTCAGCCTGCTACGGAGCTTCCCTTTCTGATTGTCTACCTGTCCCTAGACACCCACCACCAACTTGGTCATGAATTTCCATGTTACTCTCCGTATTTAATGTATTCCCCACCCCATTTACAACCTGGCACATGCGCAGACTCACTACCACCAAAAACGACAAGGAAACTTGTCTTCTGTCTCCTTTCTAGTGGTCATCCTTTGCCAAAACTCATTGTTACCTGTCAGAGTTCTGTTACCCACATACAGGTCCTAGGCCTCCCAGTTCTCATTCCCTTCTTCTTCTTTTTCTTTTTTTTTCATTTCCCTCTTAAATCCAACAATTATGTTTCCATGGAATTGACTGGAAAAAGAGGGAAAGGAACCCTAACAGCATCTTGATGTTATATGTAGTTGTTGGCAGCTCCTGGAATAGAGGGGATAGGTGTGTGTGCTTAAAGTATGTGTATGTTTGTGATATAGCTACCCACAGCTGGGAATGGTCTGGTTAAGTCTCAAGAAATGAACACCTGGATATATCTGCCTGCCCATTGGAAAGGGACAGGCCCTAGATGGGCAGTCCTGGCTGTAGGGGCTCAGGAATTCTACCCAGCAGACCAAACCTGATGGCCTAGTACTAGCAATAATAATTTTAGCAGCCTAATTGCCTTTGCCTCTGTATACTCCCTCTGTTCTAATCACTGTACTAAGTTCTTCACAGAGATTAGTTCAATTATTTCTCACATCATTCCAATAAGGTGGAAGCTCTTATTACTTTTGTTTTATAGGTAAAGAAACTGAGGCATAGAGAAGTTAAGTAGTCTGCACAGGATCACACAGCAAGTGATAGAGCCAGGATTTGAACCCAAACATTCCAACATCAGAACTCCATCCAGTAGGAAGCAGTTCAAAGCAGATGCCCCATGATCACTGAGAGTTACAGTGTGTGGAAGCAAAGTACACATGCACACAAGTGCAATTTGTTTTTACAATAAAACTCTCACAGCTGAGGAAGATGGAAAGCTCACTAGATCTTAAAGAATATGTAATGAGTATTGAAAGGACAGTTAAAAGCACCTCACAAAAAGCTGTACTTCTCAGCATATTTATAAATTTGTAAATGTATTCCATTATGCATATAGGAGAACCATGGAGCTCAGGGCTGCCACAGTTGTCCCGCATGTGGGCATCCCCTGGAATTGCGTAGTGCACAGACTACTCATCATTACATGGTGGGCCCCCAAAGTAGGCTTCTTTATGCCTGTAAATTAATACAGGGGCCAAATGGAAGCCTATTATGGGCTTGAGTTAGTGTGGCCTTAAAAAACAAAGTAAAAGAAAGTGTTGAAATGATAAACTGACTGTCACAGGACCATGGAAAGCAGGCATCTATCCCAATGTGGCTGCAGACTCTCTGACACCACACATTCCTGTTCAGCCACTATACCAATGTTCCAGTGTCCCTTAACCTGCCACTGTGCTCCACACACACCCTCCCATACTACCCAGACTGTAAAACTGATTGTCCTTCCTCCTCAGCCTCTCTCCCATCTGTACCCACTACCTCCTTTTTGAAGACCTAGACATGCATCCATCCATCATTCCTACATTCATTCAGCCAACATTTTTGGAGCACCTACCATACAGTCAACAAAAACAAGACCAGGAGCTGACTGTGGCTCAGACCATGAACTCCTTATTACCAAATTCNTGGAGTTTTCTCCCTGTAGGCAGGATTGTATCAGTGGCTTCTCAAGGTTTCTTGGTTAGGAAGGCTTGTTTTGGAGTTCTGGTGGGTGGAGCTGGATTTCTTCTCTCTTGAGCGTGGGGTATCTCTTCACGGCTGCTCCAGCAAAGCGCAGCCTCTGATCCTTACCTTGGACGAAGGGTGTCTCCTCACTGCTGCCCTCCCCCACCCCCCGACCCTCAACGTGGGACAGCTCCTCCAGGCCCTCCCGTGCCAGCGCAGCCACCACTCCTTGGACTCAGGTGGCTCTTCCCAGCCCCCGACCCTGGCCTCGGACGAGGGGTGGCTCCCCTCAGCTGTTCCTGTGCCGTGGCAGCCTGGCAGTCTTGGCTGCTGCCCCTGACCTTGGACATGGGGTAACTCCTCTCGGCTGGGCTGAGTGCACCACTCATTGCAGCCGCTTGCACTGAGTGCGCCAGCCGTCGCAGCCACTTGTGCTGAATGTTAATTAATCAGTGGCTCTTCCCAGCCCCCAACCCTGACCTCGGACTTGGGGTGACTCCTCCTGGCCCCCAACCCTGGCCTCAGGCACGGGGTGGCTCCTCTCGGCTGCCGCCCCTGACCTCAGATGCGGGGTGGCTCCTCTCAGCTGTTCCTGTGCCATCACAGCTTGGCACTCTCAGATGCTATCTCTGACCTCAGATGTAGGATGGCTCCTCTCAGCTGTTCTTGTGCCATCACAGCTTGGCACTCTCGGCCGCTGTCTCTGTCCTCCGATGTGGGGTAGCTCCTCTTGGCCATGCTGAGTGCACCGGCCTGCCTGGCCGTCTCAGCCACTTGCACTGAGTCCTGTACGTCTTTTTCTTCTCTTCTGTTTTCCTATTTTTTGATCCATCATAAGGATTAAATATGATTTTCAGAGAGTCATGGTTAGATGCTTCCTACAAGCCAACTCTTCCTAAGAGTTAAGAATACTCATAAATATAGAACTGATATTGGATTGATTTTTGTTCTCTTTTCATTTTTCTTGATCCTACAGTGCTGGTGTTGGAGAAGGCAATGGTAACCCACTCTAGTGTTCTTGCCTTGAGAATCCCAGGGTTGATGGAGCCTGGTGGGCTGCCATCTATGTTGTGGCACAGAGTTGGACATGACTGAAGCAAGTTAGCAGCAGCAGCAGCAGCAGTAGGCTCCTCTGTCTATGGGATTTCCCAGGCAAGAATACTGGAGTTGGTTGCCATTTCCTACTCCAGGAGATCTTTCTGACTCAGGAATGGAACCCAAGTCTCCTGAATTGCAGGCGGATTCTTTATGTCTTCCTGCAAAACCAGTTACAGTAAGATAGAGACAAAGCAAACTGGCATGTGGTACATGAAAGGGATCAGGTGTACTGGGGCTCATTATTGCAGAATTATATAAAACTGATCTTTATACCTGCTTCTCCTTCCTATTAAGTATGGATATAACTCATTCATTTTTTTCACTTATTTACTTAATTCATACCTTCATTCAAAGTACTAACTAGGAATCAGTTGTTTGCTAGAACATAAAAAAAAAAAATAGAAAAGAGTGACAATCCTTGCTGTTTCTTTGGGGAGACAATATCTACATTCATGAAACAATTTAAGATTTATTTAAAATATGTAAAATTTAATTATAAAAATAATAATAGATGACACTTATATAGTGTTTACTGTGTGCCTGAAACTCTTTGGGTTTTATATATATTAATCCTCCCAACAACCTTGCCAAGTAGCTTATGTTGTGGTTTCATTTTACATGTGTTGAAACTGAGGCCTAGAGAAGTTAACTAACTAGTAGTAGCAGAGTGAGGATTTGAATCCACAATTTAATCTGGTTCCAGAGTTCAGGCTCTTTGGTCACTGCATACCACACATATTTTTTTTTCTTTGAAATAGGAACAACAATCATTTTTAAAATACTTTCCTGAATCATCAACAGAGAGGCATTGATTATATTTTAAAATTCAGCCTAAAGGATGTATCAATAAGTGTGTTGCTCATAAATGTTTACCTTTTAAGCTTCTAGATTAGACTGGTTTCTGATTTGATTGTGATTAACATTTGTGGAAAAAATGATAAAATGCAAAATACTCAGGATCTATATAAAATTTATACAAATCAAGTCATGGCAGTTCTACTTATTTCTTTTTGCCTCTGTTCTTATAGTTCATGACTGTAAAATTATAAGTCATATTTTTAGTTAGGGAGAACCATGCACATACATTTTATGTATAATGAAACTGTTGCAGCCTGAGGTCACTCTGGGAAGCCAAGAGCGGAAGATATGAGCAGAACTTCAGTGATGGTCTAAGGTTTAGGCTATGAGGAAGTGGTATTGGAATTTTTAGAAAGCAAGAATAGCAGGAAGAAAAGCCAGGATTTGGAAATGAATATAGATATCATGATAGGAGGAATGACTGTCTTATGCAATAGTGTGAGAAAACTTTTATAAGCGACCTTGAGCACCAGGCTGAAAAGTTCAAACAAAACCCCACAGACAAGTATAAAAGCAAAGAATTGACTCATTCATGCATTCATATAATTACAACACTGGAAGGGACCTTGGATAGCATCCATTCCAACTCCTCCTTTTACGATCATCGCGTCTAAAGACCCAGAGGCCACTTCCAGTGTCGCTTACCGAGTGGCAGAACTAGAACAGTGCGCAGCTGTCCTGATTCCTCATTTAAGGTCATTTCCAATGGCCACTCTGGGAAGCTCACCTGGAAGAGGCATTTGGTTCAACTCAAGGGAGAAAAAGAGGCTGGGGGACCTGTGAGGCATTATTGCAAAATTCAGGTAAAACACAAGAGGCTTAGTGGAGACGGTAAACTTCTTGAGAAAGAATTGAGGGAATTTGATTGAGTAACAGTAGTAAAGAGATGGAAAAGCACCAAAGTGCCTCCACATTGGCATAGCTTTGACAGAAATGGGGAATTTGGTCAGAGATGTCACTTGGGCCTAGAGATCATCAGTTCTGATATAGTGCCTGTGAGAGTGAGGTGACTTTACACCTAGTTCATGTGGGATCTTCTGTAACATGATGATCAGATTCAGGGCCTGCTGCAGTTTCTCCATTAAGCACTTACCACCGTCATTAGTATGTGACCAAGTCCTTACCAAGACTGTGAGATGACACTCAACTCCATTTTGCTTTGATAACCATTGTCTGCCCTACCCTAGGTATTGGTGGTGGTTTCTTCTAATGCCAGCCTCCTGTGTGTTCACCTCCCTCAGAGGCTGAACAGCAGAGTGGCAAAGAGGATCAGCCCTGGAGGCAAATGGACTGAGATTGAACCCTGCCCTACAACTCTTTCCTCATGTGATTTGGGCAAACTTCTTAACTTCTTGGTAACTCTTTCTCCTCATCCCTAAAATGACGCTATGATCAGTACTTACCTTCTAGCACTGTGAGTATTAAATGAAGTATTACATGTAAAGCACAGGAAACAGTCAATAAACAGCAGCTCTGACTGTGGCAATTCCATGATTCCTCTCTGTTTTATTACAGTTCTGGAGGGTTTTTTTTTTTTTTCTCTCTCTCCAACAGCCTGGAGCACTAGAACATTTCCTTCCTATCAGGTACCCATTCCCTGCAGCTGCTGTTGTAACCTTAGCATGTTCCATTCACTGCAGGAGTCCCCCTCTGCTTCTCCAGCAAAGGTCACCCTAGGCCCCCTGGATCCTTAGGACATCTGAGTCCCCCACCCAGTGAACCACCTTTCCCCCTCACAAATAGGCAACTCAGGTTTGCTCTGGGAAGGGGAATGACCCTTTCTCCATAGTCATGCAATCTCACAATGTAAAATTGTGATTAGGCCATCCAGCTTTCACCAAAGGGCTCTCATATTTGGCAGATCACCTTATGTTGCAGTTCATCTAGCTAAAGGTTCAAAAGTAAATTCTTTGCCTCTGAAGCAGGACTGAAAAGAAATTGAAAGCAGAAGAGGCCCCTAAACTGAGATTCAAATCCAGGCTTCACATTTACTAGCTATGTGACTTTGGATCATGTAGTACGTCTGAGTCTTGGTTTCCTCACTTGTAAAAATAAGAATATTAATACTGATTCTCCTGTGGTAAGGATGTGAACATGCAGTACCTGACACATAGTAAATCCTCAACAAACTCTGACTCTTGCTATTCTTCTTTTTCTTATTGCTGCTGCTGCTGCTAAGTCACTTCAGTCATGTCCGACTCTGTGTGACCCCAGAGACAGCAGCCCACCAGGCTCCCCTGTCACTGTGATTCTCCAGGCAAGAACACTGGAGTGGGTTGCCATTTCCTTCTCCAGTGCATGAAAGTGAAAGGTGAAAGGGAAATTGCTCAGTCATGTCCTACTCTTAACGACCCCATGGACTACAGCCTACCAGGCTCCTCTGTCCATAGGATTTTCAAGGCAAGAGTACTGGAGTGGGGTGCCATTGCCTTCTCCACTTTTTCTTATTATCATCATCATTGCTGCCATGACTCCATCATCCCCCAGTTATGAGTATACCCAATATTTGAAAATGGAAACATCTTTCAGCAAACTGAGGTCTTGTTTTTAGCTTTAATAACTCAGCGAATTTGTGGCTGGTGATGACAGGCAGCGTCCAACACCAGAAGCCATCAGAGTAGAGAGGCAGCCAAACTGTAATCTCATCATTTTGATTTCATCTTCAATGTTGGCTCCTTAAGCTAGAGGTGCCAATGCCAGGACCAAGAATTTCCGGCTTCCTTGTAAGGCCAGAGAATTTTAATGCCATGGGGTGCTGAGCTAAAGCACAAAGAGGAGTTTGAGAAGACTAATAACTACTCTAAGGTCTCAAGTCAGTATGGTGATACTACTGCCTGCTTTATTTTTCTGTAGTCTTTATAAAGATACCACAGATCACACAGTAGTTTTAGGCCTTTTCAAGAGCTCCTTGAGGTGCATAAACTAGCTAGAAATGACTTATAGCTTTTTGGTTTCATCTGCCATTGAATTTTAGAAGTAGAGTGAGGTGACTTCTCTAGACAAACAAATGAGGGGGCAGTGACACCCCTAAATCCCTAACTGGCCCTGTGCAAGTGACACCTTTCCCAGTATATGAAGATAACCAGTCTGAACTGCAGTAGTATTCTTATTCCTCCTCTGTACAGTCAACAGAAAAAAGCTAGGCTGAGGTTTGCAGCAGAATGGCAATTAACTCCCCTGGTCCCCACTAGTCAAGGGTTGTTTGGGTTAGAATTCTAGCAGACTATTCTTCATGCAGAGGATCTTTCTTTTTTATTATATTCTCTGGCATTTTCACCATCTGTATTACTCTGTTCTCATCTAATTTGATCTTAGACATTTTAAAAGATGAAATTACATTAGACCCTTACAAAACTAAGCACTGGGCAAAGTTTAAAATAAAGATAGTCTACAGGTTTCTATTCGGTTATGTAACAAAAAAATATAAATTATAAGTACAGTGGGCAGAAAAGCTGCCCTCTGATGAAATATTTTCTGGATTCTATGAGAATAGAACCCAGACAAGTATTCTAGTTCTGCTCTCTTTAAGTCAAGTTTCAATTGAGAGCCTCAGACCTTCTAAAGCTACTATTGCCCCAGCGTGCCCCCGATCTGGCACATCTGTGCCTGTCACAATTCTCACTTGTTTGGGCTCTGACTAAGCTAAGCTGTGAGGAACTAAATGGAAGGGTACAAAGAAATTCACAGGCTCTACTGAAATGCTACAGAATGAGACTCAGAATCCAGATAAGGAACAAAAGGAGCACACAGCTCAGCTCTCACATCACATAAGCAGCTTGACTCTATCACTGTCATCACTAGGGACTATACGCCATGGCTGGTACCACTACCATTGATCGAAGGAGCCCCAAATTTTCCAGGCTTCTCTGTGCACTCACTCCAGTATTAAAGCCCCCCCAAGGGGACACCCAATTGGCCTCCTACCAGACACACAGTAGTGATGTCCTCAAACACAGAAAAGAAATTCAGAGGATGGGCAGCCAAAAAAACCATGTTCCCTTTCTCTTCTGTCTTCCTCTATCTGCTCCCATTCTACCATAAATTTAGTACAAAGCTTCTTTTTTTTTTAATCCTTATTTTTCCTGTTTCACAGATAGGAAACATAAGCATTTTAATTCAGACTTCCATAACAAAATGCCGCAAACTGGGCAGCTTAAACAAGAAGCATTTATTTCTCACAATTTTGGAGGCTGGCAAGTCTAGGATCAAGGTGCCAGAAGATTTGTTATCTAGTGAGGACACACTGTCTGGTTTATAGATGCCCATCTTCTTGCTATATCCTCACAAGGCAGAGAGAGCTCTGGTTCCTTCATCTTCTTATAAGAGCACTGATTCCAAGGGGCTCTACCCTCATGACCTCACCTAAACGTAAACACTACCCCCAAATAGCATCACACTGGGGATTAGTGCTTCATATATGGTTTTTGGTTTGGTTGTTTTGGATTTTAGGAGAACATAAACATTCAGTTCATAGTACTAAGCCCCAGAGAGGTTAAGTGACTGTAGAAGTTCATGAAAAGTGAAAGTGAAAGTCATTCAGTTGAGTCTGACTCTTTGTGACGCCATAGACTGTAGCCTGCCAGGCTCCTTTGTCCATGGAATTCTCCAGGCAAGAATACTAGAGTGGGTAGCCATTTCCTTCTCCAGGGGATATTCCCAACCCAGGGATCAAACCAAGGTCTCCTGCACTGCAGATGGATTCTTTNGACTCTTTGTGACGCCATAGACTGTAGCCTGCCAGGCTCCTTTGTCCATGGAATTCTCCAGGCAAGAATACTAGAGTGGGTAGCCATTTCCTTCTCCAGGGGATATTCCCAACCCAGGGATCAAACCAAGGTCTCCTGCACTGCAGATGGATTCTTTACCATCTGAGCCACCAGGGAAGCCCAAAAATACTGGAGTGGCTAGCTTATCCCTTCTCCAGGGGATTTTCCTGACCCAAGAATCAAACTGGGAGCTCCTGTATCGCACATGGATTCTTCACCAGCTGAGCTATCAGGGACAGAACAGTACCTATCACTTCTAGATTGTTGTTACATGTTTGAACTTTAAAACACTACTTTGCTTTGTCTTTTATTGTTGCTTTAAAAAAGATATTCTGTTTTTGTTTTGCCAGTGGAACCTTTGAAAATTTTTCTAATGAAATTTATGAGACATCTCAACTTCTTAGGTAAACAAAAGCAGAGCTGCTTGGGTTGAAGAGTAAAAGGGCACAGAAGACAATCTGCTCAGAACCCAGATAGGGAACATAGGAAGCTCACGACCTAACTGGCACATCACATAAGCAGCTTGGCTCTATCACTACCATCACTAGGGACTACACACCACGGCTGGTACCCCTGCCACTGATCAGAAGGAGCCCCAAACTTTCCAGGCTTCTCTGTGTCACTCATTCCAGTATTAAAGCCCCCAGTGGGAACAATCCTTATTTCAAACACACAAAGCACATAGAGGTATGAAAATTGCTGTTGCTTCACTCAGTAAGAGAGGTCGGCTATCCCTAGGCCATTTCCTGTCACTGCCCCTCCATCCCTGGACTCAGGGACAGGAAATAGCTCTGAGTTTAAATAGAGAAGTAACTGTTCATACCCAAGTTTGTCCATGGCTGTGGTCCAGCATTTCTAAAAACACGTTCCATAGAATGCTTGTTCATCAGGATATTAATAAAAAATAATTGAGAAGAATAAAAATGTTTCATTGGATCTCTCACCTTGGCCAAGTTTATGAAAAACAATAGTTTTGTAAAAATTAAAAACTTGCTTACCCATGAGGAAGGACTCTCAGTGTTGTGACACTCCAAATAAGAGGTATAGTGTCTAGAATTTTCCAAACATTTGATCAGAAACCTATTGCATTTCTTAGAGCCAGTCTCTGGAATTTTTTGGTTTGATTGTACTTTTTAATGCCTACTAACCGTTTGGCTATTTTAGAAGCAGGATGAGTTGGTTCTTATGCAGCCATTTTTCTTACAAGAATTCTTATAAAACTTGTAAGTCCCAGAGGAATTGCTAAATTCACTCAGGAAAGCGAATTTATTTATTGCGCCCTTATGTCTGAAGGATCTGGTTTAGGTAGGAGCATTTCTCTATAAGGTAAGGGTATAGACAGTAGCTCAGAAATACTCAGAAAATCTTAGGCTTGGATATTCTCAAGATAGTAACAACAATATTACAACTTGCTAATTAAAGAAGTCTGTAAAGTGCAGTTATGAAACACAGTGAGGTGAAGGGAAATTTGCTTTCAGATTCACTCTTTTTATTTATTTATTTTTTGGGGGGTCTTTTTTTTAATTTTTATTTTTTAGTTTGTTTTGCTTTACAATACTGTACTCATTTTGCCATACATNATGACCCAATCAAAAAATGGGCCAAAGAACTAAATAGACAGTTCTCCAAAGAAGACATACGGATGGCTAACAAACACATGAAAAGGTGCTCAACATCACTCATTATCAGAGAAATGCAAATCAAAACCACAATGAGGTACCATTTTACACCAGTCAGAATGGCTGAGATTCACTCTTTTTAAATCCTGGTGATTATCCTTCAAAGGACGTGGAGGTGTCTGTAAAGGTCTAATTCAAATGCAAGCTGCTGCTGCTGCTGCTAAGTCACTTGAGTCATGTCCGACTCTGTGCGACCCTATAGACGGTAGCCCACCAGACTCCCCCGTCCCTGGGATTCTCCAGGGAAGAACACTGGAGTGGGTTGCCATTTCCTTCTCCAATCAAATGCAAGAAAGGACCAAAATTCTAGAAAAGAAATGATTTAGCCAGGGGGAAGGCATTGAACTGCCCAGGGCAATCTATTACATCCGTGAGTTATCATTTGACCCTGTTGAAGTCAAATGTGTAGCCTGATTTATCAATGTCTACAGTACCCTATTGCCTTTTGCTTCAGATGAAACCTGCTCAGCCTGGTATCTAATCCCTTCCTCAGCCACATCTTTATCTCAACAATTCATTTTTACCTTAGATAAATCACTGACCTAATGCAAGCCTCAAGGCTTTTTTTTTTTTTTTAGTATAAAATTGGAATAATCCTAACTGCTCTGCCTACTATCAGTTCTGAGATTGTGTTGAGAATCAGTCATGTTGATCGGGACCAACACTAGCCTATACTGAGCCTTTGTGCTAATTAGAAAAAAAGTGACATTTCTGGAAGTATGCAGCCTTCTGGCTCAGGCTCAGCTAGTGGCATAGACTAGATTTCAGTCCCACATACCTTTGAAATCTTGTACCACCCACCTAATTGCATATCTATTATCAATGGATATAAAAGAATTGTATAAACTGAAAAATGCTTTCATCAGGCAGTTTTATAGAGTGGTCAGTGGCGGGACCCAGAGATCTGGGTTCATTGCTGGCTATGCCACAATAGCTGTGTGACAGGCAAACTCAGGGACTTCTTTGAGCTCCAGGGTCCTTGCGTGTAGGAATGGGAATGATAGCATCTAAGAGTTGAAGACTGAGATTATGCTCGAAAAGTACCCAGAATATGTAGTAAGCACTTAATAAATGCCAGTTATTACTATTATTATTTCTTAAAGCTTAGGAAAATGGACTTTGGGACATTTTTATTCCAATATAGATCCTACATTCTAGCCAAATCTTCTTCTTCTTGACATAACAACGTACACCAGACAGTTTGCACCCTTCCCTGTGCTGGTTCTTAATGGGAAGCAAGTCACTCTGCCAGTCCATAGCTCTCTTTCATCATTCCCTTGGTATTTTCCCACTCACATACATTATTCTTCAATATTACTGGAGAGTAGCAAATAACTTATAATACTAAATTTGGAAAAGCAAAGTATAAAATTATATTTTCATGACCTCAATTTTGTTAAAAAAAAAAACCTGAAAAATATATATATACATAGGCAGTCCATGCTTTACACAGCTTAATATACATAAATTTCAGTTACCATGGGCTAGGCAAATAGCAGTGATCTTTCAACAACTCAGTTCAAATTTCAGTTACTCGAGCATATTAACTATGAGTAATTCTTTAAAAATTCACTACTAGCACTTTAGTCCACAAATCATTGTGTAAATGACAGATACATTTCATGATCAGTAGCCAGTCATATCACTGCTTTCCATGTCTGTCCATCATTGGCATAGAAAAAATGATTGATCTGTATCATAGCTTTACAATGAAAATTAGGCAAACATTATTCAAACTGCAAAGAAATAAAACAATGTAATTCTCAGTGTTTCTAATATTTTAAATTACAGAGTATTAAATATTTTAAATTTCTATTTTCTATTTTCCTGTACATTTTTAACCAGAAGTAAGAGAGTTTTCAATGTTTTGACCCAAAATGCTGAAAGTCATAGAACACTTGGATTTTTTCCATTGATGATTAAAATGCCCTTGCATGATTTTAGCTTGCATAGTCACTTTTATGGTCAAATACTTACATGCAAAAGCTATCTGTACTTATATCTTTATATTTTAAAAAAATTACTAGATGAAAGTACACCAAAAAGTAAAAATTTATATTAGAACTATAACTGATATAATTTTCTACTTTGAAATTTTCAGTATATTCAAATTGTTCTTTAATTAGCATATATTACTTATAATCACAGAAGAAATTGTTATTTACCAAGATTGGTATAAGCCACCCTTGGTTGGCCCTCTTCGCTCGTGGCTCAGGACCTCTCAGTCAAAATATACGTAAGAAAACTTGTTGCTGATTAGTTCTTTAAAGGCCTTTGGGTTATTGTCTGATTTTTTAGTGATCTCAACAAGATAGACATTTCTTACGTACAGAGACAGTATATAGGAGGTGTTACCTTCTCTTTTCCTAGAGCCCTGAACAGTGTTCTGAATACATAATAGGTGCTCAATAATATTTCTAGCCCAGCTCTCAAAACCTGCCAGCAGTTGCTGGGGGAAAATTAACCCCAAAGCAGCACGGAACACTTAAATGATATTTAAACATGTTAAGAAATTTCATATAAAAGTCTAACAACTTTTAGTTTAGTTTAGTTTAGTCTAATACCTAACAGTATTGTCAGTATTTAATTCTGAATTAAATTTTTTCTTCTACAAACAACACGATGGTTGAGAATCTAGAGGATCCTGTATCCTGATGGCTACATTTTTGGTTTCCATAGTTACTTTAATTCAGTCTCGGAGTCTTGCCACGTTTCTTTGGATTGCAAGAAATGGAGTTAAATTCTTTATCCACATTACATAGAAAAAGAAAAATTATGATTGTTACAGAAACCACAACTTCTATTTCTTAAATATCATTCATTAAAAACTAACATACTATCTCACAAATGACTTTTTAAATGTATGTCCTTTGTTAAAAATAGATGAAGTGCAATGAAAGACAAAATTTGTCTTCCTGGTTGAGACACCTGACTTCTTTTTGCAGATTTCACTCTCCAAATCAGTTCAGGCGTGGGAACTGAGGGATGTAGGCAGAAGTGGCAGGTGTATAATGCCATTTCTATCACTGGATTTAGTACACAATGCATCTCGTAGTTTCTACTTGAACCCCCTTTTCATTTTCCATGGTATCCTGATACACTGCATTTCACTACCTTGCCCCCAACTGAGAGGAACATCACTGAGGCCTGTGTCTTCGCATTCTGCCTCCAGAAGGAGATGAATTGGGCAGAGGAAGAACAGGCAGAGGGGCCCTCATGTGCTGCCAGAAAAGCACTCCAGAGTTTCCCTTTTGAGAAAGAGGTTTTGGTAGTATAGCTTCTAACCCAGCCAAAGAAACTCTATCTTCCATCAGAGACTTTATCGTTTACCTTTTCCTAAAGAATGGGAACAAGTGAAAGCAAAGGCAAACAAATTCTGATTTCAGAATGTATCTGGAATTTTTAGCTCCCCCTACCCCCAGCCTTTTTAATGAATAGCAGCCCCCTTCTCCCAGGCTTACTAAATTGTACCTGTCACAATATGGAAATAAATGACTATTTGTAGAGTTGTGTCCATACCAGCCAGTATTTGGCTGCTGCATGTAAATTCCAGTACATCTCAGGGGTCTTTCTTCAGGTCCCTGCCCTCAGCCTTGGGAGGCAGCACACAAATATATCAGACAGAGTGAACTCCTGCTTTCCAGTGGCAAATCCAGTTGATTCTGTCTTCCCTGCTGGAGTTTGTGAGTTTCATTCCTAGAGAGAATAATCTACATAAACCCTGACTCCCACTCCTGGATACCGAATACTTGTTTGATATTTTAAGTAAAAAACTGACGATGACAATTTGAAATGTGTTTAACACATATTTATGAAGCCCACCTTTGCACCTTTATGAAATTTCCATTCCTCTGTCCCAGGAATAGAATCCCCATACTTTCTGAACCAAAGATAAGTCCAAAGAGGTTGGCATTCACACATGTACATTTGGGGACAGCAACACAGGGTGTGTGAAGTGGAAATACCAGACTGCATAATTGATGGAGCCTAGATGAACTCAGGGCATTTCTTATACCTCTTCCAGGGACTTAATAAGAACAAGAAGTGAGTACATGATGTAACCCTCTTCCACAGCAGGAACCCAACTCACCATTACACTTGGAAATGGGAAATTAGGGTGGGGAAGGTCTTTGTGTTTTAGAGGTGGCAGGACTTGAATCAAAGCTGGTAAGCAAAAACTGATTTGAATTTTCATTTCTTCAATTGAAGAAGGTACTGTAAGAAAAACTGCCAGAACATGTATGGAAGAGAAAGAGCTGAGTGATGCCCCATTGGGTTGACTCTGGATAATCTAATCTCAACAGAAGAGAGAGTCCAGAACTGTGTTAGAAGTGGAAAGAGGGAGTTTTGGGGTGTTCTTGCAGCCTTAGTAGCCCCACCCTCATACTATCCCTGGAGCCCATGTGGACCAGTGAACCAAGATTCTTAAAATAGACAGCACTAGATAGATGCCTATAAAATATGACTTGAGAGTTTCTGATAGACCTATCTTGCCAAAGCTACATCAGTCCCCTCACTCTGAGAGCCTGAAATTCTACCTTCTAGAGTTCCAGTTTTAGGCTCAAGGATCATTACCAGAAGGTCCTTTTGAACTCAAATTTGTTGCTGAGAACATAATGCATATTATTATCTCCCATTTCTCCAGATTAGCTTATGAAACATTTGAACTTCCCTTTTACGGAGACTGGGGGGAAAAGCACTACAGAATAATGGGGCAGGAGACTGGTAAATTTTTATTATATTAGAAAGGATGAGAAGAAAACCTGTTTCCAGAGTGAACAGAAATATGAAAGTATCTTTGACAGTGTGAAGTTTTGCCCCTGGAGTAAAGTGTCAGAAAGAAAAAGAATATTTAGAGAGGAGAGCAAAGGGTGAAGCCTGACAGCATCCAATCCAGCTGTATCTGCCAAATCAAAGCAGGCAAGGGGAAACTGCTGTTTCATAGAAAAAGCAATTGACCAGAATGAACTGAAGGTAATGTTTGTTATTTATTGTCATTTTGATGATAGCCATTCTGACAGGTGTGTGGTGATACCTCATTGTAATTTTGATTTGCATTTTCCTGATGACTAGTGATTTGAGCCTCCTTTCATGTACATATTGGCCAACTCTATGTCCTCTTCAGGAAAATGTCTATTCAGATCCTCTGCCAACTTTTTAATTGGGTTTGTTTTTCTCATGTTGGCTTGTATTATCTTTTTGTATATTTTGGGTCTGAAAGTGAAAGTCCCTCAGTTGTGTCTGACTGTTTGCGATCCCATGGACTATGAAGCCTGTGGAATTCTCCAGGCAAGAACACTGGAGTAGGTAGCCATTCCCTTCTCCAGGGGATTTTCCCAATCCAGCGATTGAACCCAGGTCTCCCAAATTGCAGGCAGATTCTTTACCAGCTGAGCCACCAGGGAAGCCCATATTTTGGATATTAAGCCCTTATTGGATATATCCTTTGCAAATATTTTCTCCCATTCACTAGGCAGTCTTCATTTTGCTGATAGTTTCCTTTCCTGTGCAAAAACTTTTTGGTTTAATGTAGTCCCATTTGTTTACTTCTGCTTTTCTTTTCTTTGCCTGAGGAGACATATCTAAAAAATATAAGTGAAATTGCTCAGTCATGTCCTACTCTTTGCAAACCCTTGCACTGTAGCCCACCAGGCTCCTCCATCCATGGGATTTTCCAGGCAAGAGTACTGGAGTGGGTTGCCATTTCCTTCTCCAAGAAATCTTCCTGACCCAGGGATTGAACCCAAGTCTCCACACATTGTAGCATTGTAGGCAGATGCTTTACCATCTGAGCCACCAGGGAAGTCTAAAAAAAAAAAATATATATATATATATATATATAACTGATGTAAAAAAGCATACTGCCTGCATAGAATTTCTGTTGTTTCAGTTCTTACATGTATTAATCCATTTTAAATTTATTTTAACGCATGGTTTGAAGAGTATTCAAGTTTTGTTTTGTTTTGTTTTGGCATTTAGCTGTCCAGTTTTCCCAGCACCATTGCTGAAGAATCTGTCTTTCCCCCTTGTATATTCTTAATGTCTTTGTCATAGATTAATTGCCCACATAAATGCAGGTTCATTTCTAGGCTCTCTATTATGTTCCATTCATCTATGGGTCTGTTTTTATGCCACTCTCATACTGTTTTGATGACTATAACTTTGTATTACAGTTTGAAATCAGGGCATGCAATACCTCCAGTTTTGTTCTTCTTTCTTAAGATTGTTTTAGCTATCTGGAATCCTTTGTGTTCCCATATAGACTTTAGAATTATTTGTTCCAGTTCTATTAAAAAAAATGTTGTTAGTATTTTGATAGAGATTGCACTGAGTCTGTAGATTGCCTTGGGTAGTATGGTCATTTTAACGATATTAATTCTTCCAATCCAGGAGCACAGTGTATCTTTCCATCTGTTTCTGTTGTCTTTAATTTCTTTCATCAGTATCTTACAATTTTCCAAGTATAAATCTTTTTACTTCCTTCAGTTTATTCCTAGTTATTTTATTCTTTTTGATGTGATAATAAGTGGGATTATTTTATTTTTTTCACTTTCTAATGGTTTATTGTTAGTGTATAGAAACGTGTGGATCACAATAAACTGTGGAAAATTCTGAAAGAGATGGGGATACCAGACCACCTGACCTGCCTCTTGAGAAATCTGTATGCAGGTCAGGAAGCAACAGTTAGAACTGGACATGGAACAACAGACTGGTTCCAAATAGGAAAAGGAGTACATCAAGGCTGTATATTGTCACCCTGCTTATTTAACTTATATGCAGAGTACATCATAAGAAACGCTGGGCTGGAAGAAGCACAAGCTGGAATCAAGACTGCCAGGAGAAATATCAGTAACCTCAAATATGCAGATGACACCACCCTTATGGCAGAAAGTGAAGAGGAACTAAAGAGTCTCTTGATGAAAGTGAAAGAAGAGAGTGAAAAAGTTGCCTTAAAGCTCAATGTTCAGATAATGAAGATCATGGCATCCGGTCCATCACTTCATGGGAAATAGATGGGGAAACAGTGGAAACAGCGTCAGACTTTATTTTGGGGGGCTCCAAAATCATTGTAGATGGTGATTGCAGCCATGAAATTAAAAGATGCTTACTCCTTGGAAGGAAAGTTATGACCAACCTAGATAGCATATTAAAAAGCAGAGACATTACTTTGTCAACAAAGGTCCGTCTAGGCAAGGCTATGGTTTTTCCAGTAGTCATGTATGGATGTGAGAGTTGGACTGTGAAGAAAGCTGAGCGCTGAAGAATTGATGCTTTTGAACTGTGTTGTTGGAGAAGACTCTTGAGACTCNAGTTGCCTTAAAGCTCAATGTTCAGATAATGAAGATCATGGCATCCGGTCCATCACTTCATGGGAAATAGATGGGGAAACAGTGGAAACAGCGTCAGACTTTATTTTGGGGGGCTCCAAAATCATTGTAGATGGTGATTGCAGCCATGAAATTAAAAGATGCTTACTCCTTGGAAGGAAAGTTATGACCAACCTAGATAGCATATTAAAAAGCAGAGACATTACTTTGTCAACAAAGGTCCGTCTAGGCAAGGCTATGGTTTTTCCAGTAGTCATGTATGGATGTGAGAGTTGGACTGTGAAGAAAGCTGAGCGCTGAAGAATTGATGCTTTTGAACTGTGTTGTTGGAGAAGACTCTTGAGACTCCCTTGGACTGGAAGGAGATCCAACCAGTCCATCCTAAAGGAGATCAGTCCTGGGTGTTCATTGGAAGGACTGATGCTGAGGCTGAAACTCCAGTACTTTGGCCACCTCATGGGAAGAGTTAACTCATTGGAAAAGACTCTAATGATGGGAGGGATTGGGGGCAGGAGGAGAAGAGGACAACAGAGGATGAGATGGCTGGATGGCATCACTGACTCGATGGACATGAGTTTGAGTGAACTCCAGGAGTTGGTGATGGACAGGGAGGCCTGGTGTGCTGCGATTCATGGGGTTGCAAAGAGTCGGACATGAGTGAGCGACTGAACTGACTGATAGAGATGCAACCAAGTTCTGTATATTAATTTTATACCCTGCAATTTTTAAAAATTCATTGATTAGTTTTAGTAGTTTTTTGATGATATCTTTAGAATTTCCTATGTATAGTATTACGTCATCTGCAAACAGTGATAATTTTACTTCTCCCTTTCTAATTTGGATTCCTTTTATTTACTTTTCTCATCTGATTGATGTGGCAGGGACTTTCTTTACTATGTTAAAGTATGTTCCCTCTATAGCCTTCCCTGGTGGCTCAGATGGTAAAGAATCTGCCTGCAATGCAGGTGACCCAGGTTTAATCCCTGAATTGGGAAGATTCTCTGGAGAAGGGAATGGCTACCCACCCCAGTATTCTTGCCTGGAGAATGAACAGAGTAGCCTGGTGGGCTACAGTCCATGGCGTTGCAAAGAGTTGGACATGACTGAACGACTAACACTAATACACTATGCTCCCTCTATACTCACTTTATTGAAAGCTTTTTTTATCATGAATTGATGTTGAATTTTCTCAAAAACTTTTCCAGCATCTTTTGAGATGATTATATGATTTTTTTTCTTTGTTAATATGGTATATCATGTTGATTAACTTTCAGACATTGAATCATCCTTCCATCTCTAGAAAAAATTCCATGGTAAAGGATCTTTTGATGTATTTTTCTGACATGGAATAGGATCTTTTAATGCATTGTTGGATTCAGTTTGCTGTTATTTTGTTGCTATTATTTTATCTATGTTTATCAAAGATTTGGGCCTATAAGTTTCTTTTTTTGTGTGATATCTTTGTTTTAGAACCAAATGATGCTGACCTCATAGAAGGAGTTCAGAAGCATTTCTTCCTCTGTAATTATTGGAATATTTTGGTAAGGGTAAATTTTGGTAGTATTTACCTATAAAGTTATCTGATCCTGGACTTTTGTTTATTGGGAGTTTTTGAGCTACTGATTCAATTTCACTACAGGTAATTGTTCTATTCATATTTCAATTTATTCCTGGCTCAGTCTTAGAAGATTATACATTTCTAGAAACATTCTGAGTTTAATACTAAAATGTTGCCAATAATTAATTAATGGTATTTGAATGTGAATGAAGTATAAGTTCTCAATCTTAAGTTTATAGTTTTTTTTTAGACTTCACAGGATTTTGTATGTGTTTTGGTTTGATTTGTTCTTGTGAAAAATGTTTTACTTCCACTAGTGATGAAATCATAGCCACCCGCTGTTTCCTGTAGCTATGAAATATTATGTCTTGCTGCTTGCAAAACTAATGTTCTTACTGATTTTCCTTCCTCACCATTTGGATTAAAAAACAGCAACAGCAAGTGACAAGGCCTGAGACTGAGAATTGACCATTATTTTTATGTCTTCTCTTGTCATAGTAATTCTCAACCTAGACTTCACATCAGATTAAACTATGCAGCTTTTTAAAATTGTGATATTTTCAAGGGGAGAGCCAGCCTTGTGTGTGTGTGCGTGTGTGTATGAGTGTGTGTGTGTGTGTGTTTTAAATTCCACAGGGAATCTTGTGCACAGAGAGTCAAGAACTCTCACTTATTGACGTCAGTGAATATTTGCAAACAGTTTAATTCTGGGGTCGGGAGTTGATTTCAACCTCTATTTTGAACAGATTCTTACTATGTAGGTATCCTGCCAAATGATCAGATCAAAATATTTTGTGTGTGCTCCTCTCTGCCTGGTTGTTTCTCCTGTTGCTTCCACAAAAGTAGGAGATGTAACCTCCTTTATAGGTCACGTATGTAGCTGAAGGTGCAAAGTATCATCAGGAATGACTTTTTAAATGCATTACTTTATACAAGGGAGAAATTGTTTTGTGAGTGTCAGTCTGAGCTGTGGCTGGGCCCCAAGCCTTATGGTTAAACAGTGACGTTTCTGTGGCCTGTGAGCATAGCTCACTATGTGGACACATTGGTGGATGAGAGTCGCCCGGAGCGAAGCCTCACTGCCCTGGTTCAAAAGTTCACGGGCCCAGAACGGGTAGTGGTAGAGTAGAGGCCAGGCAGAAATGCTTTCTTTCATACAAGGGAATGCAGAGAAGCAATGTGACTCCTGGTTCATCTGGGTAGAGAGTGCCCTGCATGTATTAATATACACGGGGGTCCTCAGATTTCTTGCTGTGTTAATACAGATTTATACCCTATACAAATGCTTTCCTCCACCGAAAAAATTGCATATCATTTGACAGGTATTGTAAAAATCCCTTTTGGGAATATGTATTTAATATTTCCAATGAGCTTAATTCTATTAAGTAAAAGAAGTCATCAGTTCATGAAGTAACATAATATATAGTGTGCATATTCATTCAGACATTTTTTTTCTGACATGTGATAAATACGGCAACACAGGTATAAGCTCAAGTCACAAGCTAGGAAATGAGCAAGCACGGAGATAAAACAGATATGCATCCGATCAGAGTGCTTAGCTTAAGACTTTAAAGATAAATGCTTATATAGGGCAGACCATGGCACATGCTACACAGCACAGTTAAAGTTCTTTGCTGTTTCAGAATAAGGAGATTGACTCTCATTGAAGGCAATCAGGAGAGGCTGTCTGGAGAAGGCATCCCTGGACGATGAGGGTGGGGGGGATTTGGACAACACTGGGCTTGGGGGAGGTACAGCCAGGCAGTTTTCCGGGCGTAAGACAGAAGATCTAGGACATATACAGCAAATTTGGCCAGAATATGAAACGTGTAAAGAGGTACTTCCAAATCTTCTAGAGGGCCATCCTGGGTACTGAAGCTCTCTGTGCACAGTTTCCTTATCTATAAGAGGGGGATGAAAATAGCTCCTCCTTCAGAGGGTATGTGAGAAACAAATGAGCTAATGTATGTAATGTATTTAGAACATCCTTGGTACACAAGGTCCTATAAATGTTAGAGTGTTAAAATTTTAGACCTGTGTTATTATTAATGAGAAGGGTAAAGAGATTCCAAGACCGGATGGCTGTAAGGTCCTTCTACCTCTAAGGACTCAACATGCAAACCCACTAAGAGTTTTGAGTGACCTCCTGGAGGAGGATGCCGGCTTCCCAAAGCTATTGCACCACAAAACCTGGGGACAGTTTTGGAGAACAGTGTGAGAAGAGACAGAGGCCTGGGGACAAAAAAGGCTTTGAAAACACAGGGCTGCTGCACCCAACTGGACCTGAAAGAAAAGGAAAGGAGTCCTGTTAGGTCATCCCCCTTTCTCCTAGTGGAAAATTTCCTATTTTAAATTTCCTTTAGCTCTTTTGTGTCTTCTTTGGCAAATAACGGATTAAAGAGAGAGAGAGAGAGAGAGAGAGAGAGAAACAGTTTTTCTGTGGATAAGAGAAAAAATAAATAAGAAAAACAACCAAACTAAAATGAAAAAGAAAAGCATCAGAAATCATTATAGTCTATAGTCACAGACACATATAGTGGCCCCAAGAGCCAAAGCTTCATCCATTCCTTTCCAGCCCATGGCAGAAGCCCAAGAAGAGTAACTGAGAACCAACAAGACAGGTTGTCTGGTGCTGGGTGTGAGGCCATCCCCTCTCCCTCGCTGTTGTCGCTTGTTGTTGTGGCTCTCTGCCTTTCCAAGGCGGGTATGGGCCTTCTCAGTCACTCTCGGCCTTTTTACTTCAGGCTTGGGAGTCAGGTTTTAAATGATAAATGAGCTCCCAGGTAAAATGCTCGTTGTTAAATGCTGAAAGAAACACCACCGAGACCCTCCTAGTTCACTGGGCTTGATCCCTTTGGAGTCTGCTCTCCTGCCTGAGTGACTGCCAGGCCCTCAGGCTTTGGAGAGGAAGCCCAGAGTCCTGGTCTCCATTTCTGCTCCCATGGCCCTTCTGATCACCATCACACAGGTTCCCGACTATTCTCACCTGCAAAAAAAAAAAAAAGCTGTCAGAAGACAAAAGGCCACAGTCTGAAAACCCCTACACTGTATAACTACAGGTGACATTGTTACCATTCTAATTTTAATTACAGCACTCTCAGTATTTTTTCCAGAAAAAGCTATAAACAGGAAGCCAAATTTGGTTTGTATTTTTTTCCCCTATCTTACCTCAAGGACTCCTTTAAATTGACAAGGGGGATGGGTTACTTGAACATAGACAGAGTTATTATAGTGGATAGCAAAATAAGATACGCTAAAGCTCAAGGGCTTAATTTTTTGCTTCATTCAGTAACATATTTCAAAAGAGCAGCAGTGATTGGAACATAATTTATTTATCAACAGGGATCTGGATTACTCCCTTGTAGTTGACTCTGAAATACATTTGACTCTTGCAGAGTCCTATAACCAAGGTGAGAAAGGGTAGAAACAGATCTAGAATTACAATTAGCAAAGGGAGAAGAGTTCACCATGGATATTTATCTTCACTGGCATCTGGGCACCAAACTCCGGGTCTTTCTTCACAGCTCCTAACACATCCATTTGTAAAGCAGGTTAATAATAGCATCATACCTACACCCCCACAGTTACAGCTAAATAACCATTTCCATGGTAAGCCTTTATTTTCCAGCAATTTAGAATTTAAGACAGCAATTGTATCTATAATATCTAAGCCCAGAATTTATTTTTGGCTTTCTCAAAGTTGTACCCATATAACACTGAAATGAGAGGAATATGTTTTTAAAAACTATAGAGTTTAATTAGCTCAGCAATTTGCCTTTCTCTAAACCATCAATGTTCTATGCTATGGAAAATAAGTGGAGAAATAACTCCAGAAAAAATGAAGACAAAGAGCCAAAGCAAAAACAACACCCAGTTGTGAAAGTGACTAGTGACGGAACTAAAGTCCAATTCTGTAAAGAGCAATATTGCATAGGAACCTGGAATGTCAGGTCCATGAATCAAGGCAAATAGGAAGTGGTCAAACAGGAGATGGCAAGAGTAAGCATTGAAATTTTAGGAATCAGTGAACTAAAATGGACTGGAAAGGGAGAATTTAACTCAGATGACCATTTTATCTACTACTGGGGGCAAAAATCCCTTAGAAGAAGTGGAGTAGACATCATAGTCAACAAAAGAGTCTGAAGTGCAGTACTTGGATTCAATCTCAAAAATGACAGAATGATCTCTGTTCATTTCCAAGGCAAACCATGTAGTATCACAGTAATCCAAGGCTATGCCCCAACCAGTAACGCTGAAGAAGCTGAAGTTGAACAGTTCTATGAAGACCAGCAAGACCTTCTAGAACTAACACCCCCAAAAGATGTCCTTTTCATTATAGGGGACTGGAATGCAAACGTAGGAAGTCAAGAAACACCTGGAGTAACAGGCAAATTTGGCCTTGGAGTACGGAATGGAGCAGGGCAAAGACTAATAGAGTTTTGCCAAGAGAACCCACTGGTCACAGCAAACACCCTCTTCCAACAACATAAGAGAAGACTACACATGGACATTACCAGATGCTCAATACCAAAATCAGACTGATTATATTCTTTGCAGCCAAAGATGGAGAATCTCTATATAGTCAGCAAAAACAAGAGTGGGAGCTGACTGTGGCTCAGATCATGAACTGCTTATTGCCAAATTCAGACTTAAATTGAAGAAAGTAGGGAAAACCGCTAGACCATTCAGGTATGACCTAAATCAAATTCCATACTATTATACAGTGGAAGTAAGAAATAGATTCAAGGGATTAGATCTGATAGAGTGCCAGAAGAACTATGGATGGAAGTTCATGACATTATACATGAAGCAGAGATCAAGACCATACCTAAGAAAAACAAATGCAAAAAGGCAAAATGNAATTCCATACTATTATACAGTGGAAGTAAGAAATAGATTCAAGGGATTAGATCTGATAGAGTGCCAGAAGAACTATGGATGGAAGTTCATGACATTATACATGAAGCAGAGATCAAGACCATACCTAAGAAAAACAAATGCAAAAAGGCAAAATGTTTGTCTGAAGAGGCCTTACAAATAGCTATCAAAAGAAGAGAAGTGAAAGGCAAAGGAGAAAAGGACAAATATACCCATTTGAATTCAGAATTCTGAAGAATAGCAACGAGAGATAAGAAAGACTTCCTCAGTGATCAGTGCAAAGAAATAGAGGAAAATAATAGAATGGGAAAGACTAGAGATCTCTTCAAGAAAATTACAGATACCAAGGGAACATTTCATGCAAAGATGGGCTCAATAAAGGACAGAAATGGTATGGACTTAACAGAAACAAAAGATACTAAGAGGTAGCAAGAATACACAGAAGAACTGTACAAAAAAGATCTTCACAACCAAGATAATCACGATGGTATGATCACTCACCTAGAGCCAGACATCCTAGAATGTGAAGTCAAGTGGGCCTTACAAAGCATCACTATGAAGAAAGCTAGTGGAGGTGATGGAATTCCAGTTGACCTATTTCAAATCCTAAAAGATGATGCTGTGAAAGTGCTACACTCAATATGCCAGCAAATTTGGAAAACTCAGCTGTGGCCACAGGACTGGAAAAGGTCAGTTTTCATTCCAGGCTCAAAGAAAAGCAGTGCCAAGGAATGTTCCAACTACTGCCCAATTGCACTCATCTCACATACTAGCAAAGTAATGCTCAAAATTCCCCAAGCCAAGTTTCAATGGAATGTGAACCATGAACTTCCAGATGTTCAATCTGGTTTTAGAAAAGGCAGAGGAACCAGAGATCAAATTGCCAACATCTACTGGATCATTGAAAAAACAAGAAAGTTCCAGAAAAACATCTACTTCTGCTTTATTGACTACCCCAAAGCCTTTGTGTGGATCACAACAAACTGTGGAAAATTCTTAAAGAGATGAAAATACCAGACCACCTGACCTGCCTCCTGAGAAATCTGTATGCAGGTCAAGAAGCAACAGTTAGAACTGGCCATGGAACCACAGACTGGTTCCAAATAGGAAAGGGAGTATGTCATGGCTATATATTGTCACCTTGCTTATTTAATTTCTATGCAGAGCACATCATGTGAAATGCTGGGCTGGATGAAGCACAAGATAGAATCAAGATTGCCAGGAGAAATACCAATAACCTCAGATATGCAGAGGACACCACCCTTATGAAAGAAAGCAAAGAACAACTAAAGAGCCTCTCAATAAAAGTAAAAGAGGAGAGTGAAAAAGTTGGCTTAAAACTCAAGATTCAGAAAACTAAGATCACAGCATCTGGTCCCATCACTTCATGGGAAATAGATGGGGAAACAATGAAAACAATCACAGACTTTGTATTTTTGGGCTCCCAAATCACTGCAAATGGTGACTGCAGCCATGAAATCAAAAGACACTTGCTCCTTGGAAGAAAAGTTNTTGGCTTAAAACTCAAGATTCAGAAAACTAAGATCACAGCATCTGGTCCCATCACTTCATGGGAAATAGATGGGGAAACAATGAAAACAATCACAGACTTTGTATTTTTGGGCTCCCAAATCACTGCAAATGGTGACTGCAGCCATGAAATCAAAAGACACTTGCTCCTTGGAAGAAAAGTTTGACCAACCTAGACAGTGTATTAAAAAGCAGAGACATTACTTTGCCAACAAAGGTCCATCTAGTCAAAGCTGTGGTTTTCCCAGTAGTCATGTATGGATGTGAGAGTTGGATCATAAAGAAGGCTGAGCACTGAAGAACTGATGCCTTTGAACTGTGGTGTTGGAGAAGACCCTTGAGAGTCCCTTGGACTGCAGGGAGATCCAATCAGTCCATCCTAAAGGATATCAGTCCTGAATATTCATTGGAAGGACTGATGCTGAAGCTGAAACTCCAATACTTTGGCTACCTGATGCAAAGAACTGACTCACTTGAAAAGACCCTGATGCTGGGACAGAGTTAAGGTGGGAGGAGAAGGGGATGATAGAGGATGAGATGGTTGGATGGCATCACTGACTCAATGGACATGAGTTTGAATAAGCTCCAGGAGTTGGTGATGGACAGGGAAGCCTGGTGTGCTGCGGTTCATGGGGTTGCAAAGAGTTGGACACCACTGAGTGACTGAACTGAACTGAACTGAAACCATCAAACCCTGGCCATTGCCAAAGGCAGGGAGCCAGATGAAGTGGAACCACAGTGAGATACAGGAAGGCAATATCAAGGGTTTGCAGTGAACCCCAATTGCCAATAGCCTGGGTTAGTAATACAGCTATTATTTTAATGACCTATTAACACTTGTCATTGAAATAAAAATTGGATGATTTAAAAAACAAGAGGGTATCTGGTTGATTTTTAGAATATATAGGGAAAGGCATTTTTCACTGTTTGCTTTCAGAAACAGTCTGATGCTCAGATGTTGACCTTCAAGCTGCCTCTCCTGGCTCTGAGGCTTCCTTCCCCTGGCAATTCCTGGGCAGATCCTTCCCAGCCTCCCCTGAACTGGAGTAGCTGAGCCCTACCTCATGGGTGGGGTTGGGCAGATGGCAGGCAAAGATCACTGCAAGGGAAGCCGCTAGTGTATAGCCATTCGGTCCAAGCTTGGTTTTGTTTCTCAAGGCCACCTTTTTGCTCTGCCTTTCTGTGATATCTGTGAGAAAGCTTTCACTGCCCTGAAGTTTAGGCTGTGTCTTTCAGGAAAGGAGGTCCTTATGACTTTAGTAACTTCTTGTGACTTCTGGGTAACCTACCTTCCTCCACCTCTTTGGAGAGAGGAGACCTTTGCAGATGATTTCACATCAATCCCTGTTGCCTTGTTTCCAGTTGCTTGTCTAGTGGTTGCCTTAGAGTTAGTGGTAAAATTCCTCGGCTCAGTAACTAAAGGTTTCTGAAGGCATTTCATTTGGTGTTTTACAAATCTCTGGCTATTTTAAGGAAAGACTTAAGAACTGCCTTCAAGCTTGGGTTGCTGTTTCATACAATAACACCAGTAAAAGGATAAAGTTGGGACTCTAACTGGATAAAAGCCATGAGCCCCTGGGGATGCTGTGAACTCGTTATCCATGAAAGGCAAAGGGTAAGGCCCTATGCTTACCAGTGAACAGAGTATACACAGAAAGGTCCCCAAATTTCTGGGCTTGATACTATTGGGCAATTATTTAAGTCACTAACAGAGCTTAGCCATTTGATTTATTTACCAGGTATTGACAGTTAATAGCCCCTGGTTTGAATTTTTTACTTTCTTTGTCTGTTTCCCCAATTATAGTTCACCCTTGAACAATGGGAGTTAGAAGGGGATTGGGGCCTTAACCCTTATAGTCAGCCCTTTGTATCCATGTTGCATTTATAGTTTCTCCATATTCACAGTTCCATCCTCAGATTCAGCTAGCTGCAGATTGTGTAGGACTATAGTATTCACTATGAAAAATAATCCACATGTGTGTGTTCCCTTGCAGTTCAAACCTGGGCTGCTCAAGGGTCTACTGTAGATAGTAAGTTCCCAGTAGACTGAACATCTTAATCTTCTTGGGCAGCCTCATAACAACCAAAATCAATAACCTGAATGAAGAACTGGATATCCTGCTACTCAAAAGTGTCTTCCCCAATATCCAGCTATATATATCTATATGTTTTCTTTTAAATGAAAATTCCCAGATTTTCTGGGAAACTTCCCTGCCAATCACTTCTTAATGTGAACTGCATCGGTCAGATTATCAGATGCTCCCAGAAAGAAAATTCAGGAAAATGGAAGTAAGTTTTGAACTTATAGAAGAACTCAGGGAGCCGGTGGCCAGCCTGTAAAGAAAGGACTTTGGGGCAACCAGATGTGTGTGTGTGTGTGTGTGTGTGTGTGTGTGAGAGAGAGAGAGAGAGAGAGAGAGAGAGAGAAAGAGAGAGAGAATATTCAGAAAAAGAGGAGAAGGAAAGGTTAGAAGGAGAATTCTTGTTGGTTCTATAACATGGCTCTGGTGATGTTCTCCAAGCCTGAATGGATGATTTGTAGCAAGGGTGGGAAAATTGCAGGCCATCACCTGTTTTTGTATGGCACACAGGTCAAGGGTTGTCTTTATATTTTTCAATAATTTTTAAAAATAAAAAGAATAGTATTTTATGACAGATGAAAATCATGTAAAATTCAAATTTCAGTATCTGTAAATAATTTGGTTGACACACAGGCACACTGATTCATTTACAGATGATCTGTGGCTACTTTTGTGCTATAATGGCAGACTTGACTAGTTACAACAGAGACCATATGGGCCACAAAGCTGAGATATTTACTACCTGCCCCTTCATATGCAAAGTCTATCAATTCTTGACTTTGATAAAGCTTTATGATTGGTTCTTTTTAGCTTTAATGCTTTTGAGTGGCAGCCTTTTATCATTTATATAACAAGCAAATAATATTTCTTTGTTTTCATGGCCAACCATTTGGTATTGGTTTAAGTGTGGTACAATCAAACACAATCAAATGTTCTGGAATCATTTATTGGCATAGAACTTTGTCCAACATTAACTCTTTGCATGAACTCATAAAAATGGTTCCAATCAAAACTATGTTCAAAGATCCATACCAAAATTTAGACTTGCTATATCTGAGTGGTAGGATTATAATTGATTATTTTCTTTCTTTTGTGTCTCTGTATTTCCTATGCAATTTTCAGTGAATAAATATTACTTTTATAAAAAGGAAAAAAATTGATATAATGAAAAACTCTTTGTCCTCTGATGGATAGACAAATAGAACAAAATTATAATACATTACGTATGTTTCATCCTTCTCTAAGGGAAAAAATTTGAGTTTCCCTGGGAGACATTGAAGAAAGAGCCTTGGCATAAAATCCCCACTGGGATTCAGAAACCAAGTTTGTGGGTCACTAGTTCTGTAATCTGGAGTGAACTGTTAACTCTCCCTGCAACTTAGTTTTCCTCCAGTTTAAAAAAAAAAAAAAAAATAGAAATCCTCCTGGAGCTTTTTGAAGCATTAAATAAGACAATGCTTTCAAAACAACTAACAACTCATGTAGTGACAGGCACATTAGCATTGAAAAAACTGCCAGTCTCCAGCATATTTTATGGAGAATATTTTCTCTAAAGATGTCCTTCCTTCTGCAGCAGCATCTTTGTGGCAAGTCTCTAAAGTGAAGCATGTAGATCAAGGAGCTGGGGAAAGGGAGGCACGGGCAGGAGGACAGCAAGAGCATGAGAAGGCCAACTCTCCTGAGGACGAAGGAAATGGAGTGGTTCAGAAGAGCCCTGGGTTTTGTACTTTGGTCAAGAAGCTTCCATTTACACCCATAGTAGTTGGGCACAGCTAGCTCACTGAAGGGGGAGAGGGTGGATGTGGGCAAAACGTAGGCATGTGTGTGATGGACCAGACCTTGGAGGAAAATCATTCCAACTGTTCACCATGGAGTTTTAGTGTTTTGAATGTCCATTAGAAGGAAAGTGCTAGGCATCCTGGACTTTAGAGCAAGTTACAGTCCCTCATGGTGGATTGAGAGAGGGGACTTTGGGGAGAGATTCTTGGGCAATTGATCACTTATGCATTCACCACATTTTCTAGTTCAAGTAAATGGCATTCCAAGGAGTGCTTTCACACTCAGGCTTAGCAAAACAAAGATTATTACAATAGACAGATAGATAAATATAGATAAAGATACAGATATATGATATGGCCACATGACATGACATGTGGCATCTTAGTTCCTTGACTGGGGATTGACCCCTGCAGTGGAAGTTCAGAGTCTTAACCATGCCACTAGACCGCTAGGGAAGTCATACTACAATATTCTTAAAATAACCTGTTTTGAGGAAGTGATTGAGTCAGGGATTAAAAAGAGTCACTAAAAAAATCTAAAGATAAGTTAGGCTGCTAGATTCCAAGAGCTTAAGAGAATGGGAAAAGGTGAAGAGAAGATTAAACATCAAGGAGCAACCCTTGGGTGGGATAATGCCAAGTGGAAACTACAGTGTGCCATGTTCTTATTCGCCCTGTCCTTCTTCTTTCACAGGGAAAAGCTCACTTTCCACCTTTCCTCTCTCCTGGGCTCTCTCCATATCCATGCATTCCCAACCTCCTAGACTGGTGCTTACTCTTAACACTGACATGTGAATACGGCCCAGTCCTTAAGATTCTATCCTTGACATGACAATGGCCTGTATGAGTAGGGATCTTGAGATACCTGAGGGGTGAAACAAAAGAAAACTAGCCAAAAACATAACCATTTTTCATAAACTTCACTCTCTCTCTCCTCGCCCTGCATGGCCACTCATATAATATATCACTCAGTCATTTTTTTCTATGCTATATACTTCTCTGGTGGTTTCTTTACATATATTTGTAAATAGTGTGTTTCTTTATATATATTATTCTAATTTTAGGATGGGTCAGGCAGGCCTTGCTATATCAAAGAAGAGAAATAGCTTATCTTCTCTTGATGCACTCGTGTCTGAAGTAGAGTTTCTGTTGCTCCTGTCTTACTCCAAAAGATGCCTATTCTTCTTAAATATTTATTCTCTCTCTGTATCTCTTGAGGATGCAGAGAGAGAATATATATCATGTTGCAAAAGGCACCCCAGTGAGGTGCATACCCCCATCTGCAGGAAAGGTACCCAGTAGACCAAGACTGTAAGCTTTACTTATTTTCTACAGGGTCCAGGAGAAGGCTCTTTCTATAGGTGGACCCCTCTATGATTGGAGGTGGTATGTAGACCTTACAAGAATTGGTAACGAGACAGAGATTGTATTATATACTCAGAAACCTGTTGAAAAGAAAGGTACCTAAAGTCACAACTGTAAATCCATCTGTAAAGGGGATGAAGGTGGGTGTGTCAGGAGGAGCTAGACCTTCTGGCCCCAGAACTTGTGTCCTTCCCACTGCTGAAGCTGGATAATCTGAGCCCCTCCAGGGTGACTATAAATTACCGTTTCCATGCTTCTGTCTCCAGAGGGTCAGAGAAAGCGGTGTCTTCATGGAATACTGACAGTATGAAGTGTGTCATACTGAAGTATGATGGGTCAGTTACCAGAGGCAAGTGTGTTCCCTCCACGGTAAAGACAGGACTATCGTCAGTCATATCGCTGACTCACAGCTGGGTACCTGGAAGACCTCTGCAGAGGAGTCAGGAATGTTTTGAGGTCTTCAAGCACCTTGCCACATCTCTTTAGGCTTCTGGCTGAGAGAAAGAGAGATCCTTCATTCCACACACGCACTTACACATACACGCATAGATTCATACATTCAGTAATAGACATATAAACATTCACAAACACACACTCACACATATACACACAGACTCACATATCCAGTAATAGACATATAAACATTGAGAAACACACACACACACACCCTCACACATATACACAGTTACCCACATAAACACACACACAAACATTCAAATGCATACGTACTTATGCACATATTCAGACACCAGCTGGGTACAGTGCAGATCCTCTTCATAGAACTATTTCTAACCCCCAGCCTTCACCCACCACCTCTGCCCTAATGATATACTGACCTTGAGTGAGTATCCAAATGACCTGGCTCTTTTGGGTTCACTCTGTAGCTCTAGGGTTAAGTCTCTGAAACCAGAGCTGAAGAGCAAAAAGGTGGAGGAAGTCAGGAAAACCACAAGGGCAGAGGAAGGCACTCTCTTCCCTTCACTTATCTATAGAAATGTTGGCCCCAATGGTCTCTTTAATGTCAATGTTCGGTAGGCATGGGAGGTGTACCGTGCATCCTGTTTAAAGCTGAGGGGACAGCTGGAATGTTTGTCACGACAATCAAAGGAGGAATTGGCAGTGTTGCTGAAGCACAGATTCTGACTGACAAAGAGACAACAGGGGCCATCTCTCATTTTCTCTCTTTTTTAAACCTACTTGGTTTGGCTTATTTTTCATTACCCAATAATACATGATTATCATAGTACTGTGAAAACTTCCAAAAAATAAGCGTTAAGCCAACATCTCTCCGGTATCTGGCCCCCTCCTCTGAGAGAGTTCGCAGACAGTGTATGGTTGTCTAGACTGTAGACTGTCTGTCTGGTGGCATTTTTTCCTGACACAAATGGTACCTAATGCACAAACTGTCTTACAACTTGCCTTCCTCCCCCTTAATTACATGTCTTAAAGGTCTTTTTATTAAGTGTTTTATTAAGTGATATTTTTATATGAAACAAGTCAGTGAACTCCTCGGGGTGGGGGCTTTCCTCATCTCTGCCAAGTGCCACGCTGTGCTTGCGGTTCTGTCTGAAATTCCCGATTCTGGGCTCCTGCTTTTTCCCATCAGATGGTTACAACACTCACTTTGCAGCGTCTCTGGGCTCCTGCCTGTCTGCTGTGGCCACGTGAAGGAAGCAGAGTCGTCTTACTGTAATTATTTGAGGTTCTGGGCAGTTTTCTGTGCATCAAATCCAGTAACACAAAACAGAAGAAAACCATTATGCCCCAAACCCAGCTATTTACTCTCCCACACAGCGTTTTCTGGGAAAGGGAGCCTGCAGTCATTTGGGAAAGCCTCAGCATCTTCAGCGGGGTCCCCTAGCTGTGATACCCAGCAAGAGCCAACCTCTGGCAGATGGGACTTTTTTCCAGGAACACGAACCCAATGATTAGAGCCACACAGATCCCAAATCCATATTACTAGCTCTAGAACCTTGGGTTAGATACTTATGTGCACACCTCATCTTTTCATTTAGAAAAAAAATGTAGCTATTTTTGTGGGGGGCTTACGAAGGGTAAGTGAGGGGATGCATGACAAGTCCTTAACACAGGCTCTGGCACATAGTAATTCCTCACAAAATATTAACTGCTGGCTGAGCTCTCCCCTCCCCTCTCTTCTCTTCCGGTTCTTCTCAGTGGATCCACCCACTTGTGTCTGCCCTGTTTATCACCCTTTCCCTGTTCGGGCAAGCTCACAATAGCTGGGAAGCTGCCTGCTGCTCCAGTCTGGCCCTTTCCCTGGAGGAGTACCCCCGGGATCTGCAGTCACTCCGCTTTTCTACCAACCCCAAAACTAATTACTACAGAGCCTCGCTCAAGCCGAGCCCAGCTGAAGCGTGTCTTCACTCCCTCATGTGTTCCTTGTTCTTTCTTTAAATATATGTGTGTGTTTTAGCACCTACTCTGTGCCAAGCACTGTGAGAGGTGGTGGGGCGGAGAGAGACACAGTCCTGGCTCTGACAGAAGCCCAGCCTACTGGGGGTTAGAGATCCATCAACGGGCCATTACAATGCAAGGTGACAGATCCATGCTCTTGTGGGAAGGCATGTCCAGGATGCATCAAGGAAAGGTATGCATACCAGCCTTGGGTGCCTTCTCCACTTTCTAAGAGTTCCTCTAACTCTCCCTTCCAGATCTCCTACTGAATTTTTTTTGTCATCAATTACATTTTTAATTTCCAAGTCTCCTTCCTTGTTCTGATTATTCTTTTTTCACAGTCGTTCTTTAAAAATGAGTAGGAATCAGCCAGAAATGTGCAGTTGGACCAGGTCAGATTCTAATAACCTGAGCAAGGAGCCTGGTTATGAAGATCCAGCCTCTCAAGGTCAGGCTCTCTGTAAGATCCAAGGAGACAAATGGCCAAGTTGATAAATGCAGTCATTCCCTCCCATGCTTTCCACCCAGTCAATTCACTGCTCCAGTGTCATCATAGTCTTCTGTTGTGGGTTATGGTTTGGGTGGTGAGGGCATGGTCTGTGCTTTCAAGAGTTCACTGATGAATGGAAGAGACTAGCACAAGAAGAGTTGCAACACCAAAGCTTAAGAGCCATGTTCACAGGTGAATGGAACTGATCAGGAAAACATGGAGGAAGAGACTGGGCCAGTGAAGGGGGCAGTGGGCACAGCAGAAAAGATGACTTTATTGCTAAGTCTTAGTCTGAGTGAACTCTGGAAGCTGGTGATGGACAGGGAGGCCTGGCGTGCTGCGATTCATGGAGTTGCAAATAGTTGGATACGACTGAGCGACTGAACTGAACTGAACTGAAAGGATAAGAAGTATGCACCATTTAGAGCAGGGTCTGAGGAAGTGGCAAAGGGGGAACAGCATTCTTGGCAGAGAGAAAGGCATGTGTTATATAAATGTCGTAGTTAAGAGCTTATGACTCTTGAGACTGGTAAGAAGGTCTCTGACTGGAACCCAGGGTTCAATGAGTGTGGGAGGATGCATGGGGAGAGGACACTGGGAGGAGATGAGGCTCTGGAGAGGTCGGTGAGTCTGGACATGCAGAACCTTATCTGTCATGCTAAGGAACTTGTTGTTTGTGGTTCTTAAGCACTTATCATGGACTCTTTTGAAAACATGAAAATTATAGACTTTTTCACCCCTGAAAAATGCACACACACACACACACACACACACGAGCTTAAAGGATCTGAAAATCATTCTTATCTCTCAACTTTGGCTGTGGGGAAGCCCCAGACAATTTTAAGCAGGAATGTCCTATTCAGATGCATGATTGGGTTCTGACTCTTCCATTTCCAGCTGTGTCCATGGCTATTGTGCCATCTCTGGTGCCAGCTGCCCGTCCTTGCAGCAGCAGTTGAGATGGATGGTTCTGTACAAGCTCAGACATATCCTCACAGTGGCAGCGGTGCCCCCAGTGACCTATACAAGGCAGATCCCGACCTAGGAGAGAGGGGTATCCTTGTATAAATGCCCCAGCTTCCCTTTGTCCAGGTCACCATCCTTCCAACCACTTTCTGTCTTGCAGAAAGTTCCAGAGTATCTCATAAGCTAATTTGATACATCCATCCCATTCTCTTTATACCTCAAAAAAACACTTTAATGTGTTGTGGTTATCAAGAGGGAAAAGAAGTAAGTGCTTGTACTCAGTTGGCAACGACTGATGAGACATCTGTTTAAAATATTTTGTACTACTTAGAGTAGAAAGTTTAAAATATAAGCTTTTAAAATAAATGTTTAAATTTAAAATAAATATCAAATTGAGGTTAAACACTGAAATAAATTCTGGAGAAGGAAACGGCAACCCAATTCAGTACTCTTGCCTGGAAAATCCCGTGGACAGAGGAGCCAGGCATGCTACAGATCCATGGGGTTGAAAAAAAGTTGGACATGACTCAGCAACTAAACAAGAACAAATTGAAATAAATTAGAACCAAAATGGCTAAAATCAATAAAGCTGGAATTAAAGATGAAAACATTTAAAAAACACTTTTCATTGACCAAATAATAATGCCATGTGCCCAGTGTTCCATTATAACATTCTCTACAAAAGGCAAAATATTCAGAGTATGTGTTATGATCCTAGTTTATGTAAAAAGGGGAAAAGTGCTGAGTCCTAGTTTTGAAAAAGTCTATCCTCCTCCTCCTGGTCCCAGTATTCGGGATGGTTCAACACTCTGCAGGACTAGAGGGCCAAAGGCTTCCAAGTTAGCTCAGGTGTTTGTTTTTTTAGTGGTCAAGTCATTGAAAAGAAAACTGAGGAAAACAGCTCATGGCTGTGACCTTGACTTTTCTGTTAGCCTAAAAGAAAGTTGTGCCATTGTGTAGGAAGAAGTTCCTAAGTCCTCTGGCTTGCCTAAATACAGACATATAGGAGAAATTGGATTTGGGAATTGAAGGTAGGAGAAGGTACCGGGACAAATCAACTTAAGGAGAAGAATTCGAGTATTCTTTCTGCTGCTTCTTGGTTCTGTGATATAGGAAACTTATTTTTTGTGGTCTCTGAGCAGGATCTCCAGAGTCTGTCATAGACAGGAATCTCTTGGGAGCGGACCAAGAGAAAGAGGAGGCTAGGGAGGGCCAAAAAGAAAACCTAAATGGGGAATTTAAAGAACTTTTAAAATTTAAATTTTCTTGAAAGCATTGTGAGGTCTTTGTTTCCATTGTTCTTTCTCTCTCTCTCTTTTTCTTGCTTTGTCTAGTTTTACCAGAATTGCCCATACAAATGTATAGGATGAGCCTGTAAAAGGAACTCCAGCCCTAGGGAGAGGGAGCTGCTGGAACATCTCATCAGTTTATGGTAGGGTCTCAGTGCCTTCTTCTGTGGCTTTTGAGCAGGTTGAAATCACCAGGGTAGCATTAAAAAAGACAGATGCTTTGGTTCCCCTGCCAGAGAGTCTGATTTAGGCTTGAGTGTGACCAGGACATCCGTATCTTGAAGATCTTTCCACGTGATCTAAAGTGCAGCCAAGGTTGAGAACTCCTGTTTTCACTTACTATCTAATACATATTATGTAAACGCAAATCACCAGGGTTTCTAGTTAGAATGCGGATTTAAATTCACTAGGTCTGGGGTAGGGTTTAAGAGTCTGTTCTGCTAACAAGCTCCCAGGTGATGTAGATGCTGCTGGTCTGAAGATAATACTTTGAGAAAGATGGACTAGAGATCTCTGAGGTCCTATGGAGCTATTATTCTACCAAGTTGCTGGATTTCATGCTTTTAAATATCACTCAGTTCGGACTCAAACAACTCTGATTATTATGGTAAAATTAGTTGATGGACTGTTATGCAGCCTTGAAAAGTAATATATAATTACTATATGATTATATAGTAATAAGGAAGGAATGTTTTTGTCATAATGGAAATGAAAAAAATTATGGCAGATTAAAATTTTCTGTGCTTGCAAATATGTCAAGCAAATAAAAATTGCATCATTGTCATAATGTGGGCCTTCCCACTGAAACATTCTGTTTCTCTGTGAAAATATCATCTTCATGTCTGTTGAATAACTCAGGGAGCGTCTCAAATTGTAAGTAGTCGTGTGAGACAGGAGAACGATGACTCAGGAAAGTACAAGGACAAATTTATGTGTAATCTCACCAGGTGACTAACTATCTAGGTGACCCTGGGCATATTGCTTCAATGCAGTGAGGCTTCATTTTTCTCTCTTGTAAAATGGATATTAATAGAAAAACCTACTTCATGGAGTATCATGAAGATGAAATAAGATAGCAGGCACTCAATAAGTGATGACTCATATCTAAGCTCACAAGGGGATGAGAGAGTAGACTAGAAAATCTCTAAGATTCCTCAAACTCTGACTTGTGAGAGTGGAGAACTTTACTTTTGGAAGATTTATCGAAACAAGATTACTTGGAATTGCTCTGGATATCCAATAAGCTCTTATAGTTTTTAGCCCTGTACTAGGCAGCACAGACAAAAAGTGAGTAGCTTGGAGGAGCTCACAGTGAAACAGTACAATACAATATGCCCTAACAGAGGCATATACAAAGTGCCTTGAGCATCTCAAAGTGGATGTAGAAGAGATGATGATAACGTAGGTCCTGAAAGACAAAGGGAGGAAAAAGCATTCAAGCGGAGAGAAGCACATGTTCAAAGAGTTGGAGGCATGAGAGAAGATTGTATGTCCGGCCTGGCTGGAGTGTCTATGGGTGAGATGGGGGTTGGGATATAAAGATGAAACCTGGATTAAGACAGTTTATGGAGCACACTTTTAGCTATAGTGGTGACTTTGTGACTGACTCTTTGAACTAGGAAGTAATACAGTCAGATTTCTGATTTTAAAATGAACTCTACATTGAGGAAGATGATCTTGAAAAATGGAGGCAGGTGGGAGATTATGACAATAATCCAGGCCAAGGTGAGAAAAAAAAAAACCCACAAAAATGCATTTTAGAAAGATCGACAGGCCTTAATAGTTGATTGCAGTGCTGGTGTGGGCAGGAAATGAGAAGAATTCAAAGACACCTGTGACCCAGGTAGAAAACCAAGAGGGCAAGGTTGGTGTGAAAAGTGCTACAACAGATATTTTTAGTTGGAGAATCCAGGAAGACAATGCCGATTTGTGGACATGTGTCCCTCTAAGACTGGAGGAAGAGAGACTACAGAATCTGTGTGCCGATGGTGAAGTAATGGGTGCATCAATGTTTGTTTCTGGAAACATCATCAGTGTTAGAGGTTTCCACAGCAGCCTGTCTCCAGTGTGAGCCAAGGACACCCTCAGAAGCATCAGAGCACCCAGTGCTGGGCTGTTTGCTGAGACGGAATCCGCAGGATGAGAGATGAGCATTTATACCTCAACAAGTCTCTCTTTGCTCTAAGAAAAAGAGCTCTTTAAAAACTGATGAAGTCTATAAGCACAGTACCATCGAATAGAAATATAAAGTGAGCTAGGAGGTAGTCTTGGTCTTTCCAGTGACTATGTTAAAAATTATAAAAATAAGCAGGTAAGATTAATTATTTAATGGGATACATACAAATATTATAATTTCAACATTAGTCAATAAAATAGTTACTATTGAAATATCTTACATTCTTTTTATAACTCTATCTCTTCAAAATCTAGAAGGATTTTGCTTGAGTTATTTATTTCTTTCTTTATGCCTGTGCTGGGTCTTCATTGCTGCATGGGCTTTTCTCTAGTTGCAGCCAGAACAGGGGATGCTCTGTAGTTGTGGGCGAGCTGTTCATTGTGGCGACTTCTCTTGTTGCTGAGCGTGGGCTCTAGGGCACAATGGCTTCAGTAGTTGTGGCACGTAGGCTCAGAAGTTGATGCTCCCAGGCTCTAGAGCACAGGCTTGATTGTTATCATGCATGGGCTTAGTTGCTCTGTGGTGTGTGGGATCTTCTCCGACCAAGGATCAAACCTATGTCTCCTGCATTGATAGGTGGATTCTTTACCAATGAGCCACTAGGGAGGCCCTCCAGTAGCGATCTGAACACAGCATATTTCAAGTGAAGCTGTAATATATCAGGGACTCAAAAGCTATGCAGTAGTGGCTACTGCATTAGACTGTGTAATTAAAAATACCTCCCACTCCTTTGCTCTGAAAAAAATACATACACACAAAATTTTTCTAGAATTTCTAAGGGTGCTTATATCTCCTGAAGCATATCTATATTTGATAAAGAACTCATGGTTTTCAGGTCTCTGGGCTTTTTGAGACTGATTCTGAAAATAGATGGCTTTCTTCAGTATTGTGGGGTTGACTTTAAATATTCTAGTCATGTAGAGTATAAAGAAAGGTATAGTGAAAAGTGAGAGTCACTCAGTAGTGTCAGACTCTTTGTGACCCCATGGACTATACACTCCATAGAAGTCTCCAGGCCAGAATACTAGAATGGGTAGCCTTTCCCTTCTCCAGGGGATCTTCCCAACCCAAGGATTGAACCCAGGTCTCCCACATTGCAGATAGATTCTTTACCAGCTGAGCCACAGGGGAAGCCAGTACAGAGTGATAAGAATTCATTCTTGCACATTAGAAAGGAATAGAGAAAGCTTTTTTTTTTACAGTTCTATAGTTGACTATCTACTCTAAAAGGTGGGTTTTTCATTTTCACAGGACACACTGTGGGTTACAGTCTTCACTTATTAACTCCATGGATACTGTTTCTACGCTGGACAGAAACAAAAGGTTACATGCAACATTTTCTAGGTGGATCATTTTAAACACACTTTTTAATTCAGTGAATTTAAAAAATTGGTTTAGGTGGTTTCCTTTCCACTAGTCATGGTTATAGACAGATCTCAGAGACATGGCCTGAGGCATCACTTCTTTTCCTATGCACCATTGCTTTAGAGTAGCACTCTTATAAAGAAGACTTCTTTCTGAGTCTCTTCTCAGGCAGAAGTATTTTTAGAGAAGTCATCACATTGTATTTGAAAGAATGACCCTTCCTGTAATTGGCCTGTTGGGATGATTTGGTTGTGGTCTCACATAATTACAGACCCGTGCCAACGGTCTGAGGGCCATCAGCATATTTCCAAGGCCTCTAAATCGAGAGTATTTGGTTAATTGCTCACAGGTGTTTTCCTGTGCTTATGAATACACACAGTCTATGAATTTTACAAAACTTGGCAGAAGCAAGGGCCATGCAGCCAAGGAGTTTCTTAGATTAACTCAGCTAATTAATCAGGCAGGGTAGGGATTTAGCTATTCTGTTGAGGGAACTAGGCATTCAGAGTCTGAATGAGGAGTAACCTGTACTTTTGAAGGAGAGTTTAAGAGGAAAACAAAAGGAAATAGGAAAACTTCAGTAAGTGGCTGCCGGCAGGAGCTCAGCATGGTAACGCATCCTGCTCTGGCAGTTTTGCACAGCAGGGTCCTCTCTGCCTCTGCAAAGAAATGGTGCTGGCTTCTGAAATAAAGCAACTGTGTCAGGGTGTGAATTTTAACTTCTAAAACTGTATCTAAAGTACAAGCCACTGTGTTGACTCTTCTTTCTTCTGGTTACCCAAGATCATTATTGCTTGGGCAATGGCCTTGAAAAGTGTGGAAATTCTGAGCAGAGGATTCCTATAATTCATCCTGAACAAGTAAATATGACAGTCTTCTGTGGCATAATGTGAAATCCAAAAGAATGTCTCAATGATTTCTGTAAGCCCTTTCTATGACAGTCATTCATGGGAAAAAAGTGTGGGGTCCTGATTAGATGAAATTCATCTCCAGCCAGCCAGACCACGTCATTCTGCCAAAGAAACTAGATAGAAACTAGTTTTGCAATTCACTTCAACAATCATAGGTGAATTCCTACAAACAAGCCAGGAAAGCCAGATACTGATGTTAACAAAGATGAAAAGGACATGGATTCTGTCCTCAAGGCAGTTACATTTGAGGGGAAAGGAGAGAAAAATGTTTCAGAGGGTAAACTGAATGTACTACATACTATGGAAGGATCTTTATCCAGCAAGTGAATCTGAGGCCCTTTTGGGGAGGGTGTAGCAACTGTGTTCAGTTGTGAAAGATTAATAAGAGTACAGCTGAGAAAGTTTGGTATTTAGAGAGAATATTACAATAAAACAAAGAACGCACCTCATACCAGAGTGGTCAGAATGGCCATCATCAAAAAAATCTACAAACAAAAAATGTTGGAGAGGGTGTGGAGACCCTCTTGCACTGTTGGTGGGAATGCAAACTAATACAGCCACTATGGAGAATAGAAGGGAGATTCCTTAAAAAACTAGGATTAAAACTACCATATGACCTAATAATCCCACTACTGAGCATATGCCCTAAGGAAACCATAACTGAAGGAGACATGTCCCCACTGTTCACTTTAGCACTATTTACAACAGCTAATAGTGGAAGCAACCTAGATGGCCATTCACAAATGAATGGATAAAGAAGTCATGGTACATATACACAGTGAAATACTATTCAGTCATAAAAAGAAATGAATTTGACTCAGTTCTAGTAAGGTGGATGAACCTAGAGCCTATTACATGGAGTGAAAGTAAATAAGAAAGAGAAAGACAAATATCATATATTAACATATATATATATATATATGAAATCTCTAAAGATGGTGCTGATGAACCTATTTGCAGGGCAGCAATGGAGACTCACACATAGGGAACAGACTTGTGGTCACAGCAGGGAGAGGAGGAGAAGGTGGGACAAATTGAGAGTAGCATTGAAACATACACATTGCCATATGTAAAATTAGATATCTGATGGAAATTTACTGTATGACACAGGGAGCTCAAATCTGGTGCTCTGTGATAAACTAGAGGATGGGATATGAGGTAGGAGGGAGGAGACATGTGTATACCTATGGCTGACTCATGTTCATATATGGCTGCTGCTGCTGCTGCTAAGTCACTTCAGTCGTGTCCGACTCTGTGCGACCCCATAGATGGCAGCCCACCAGGCTCCCCGTCTCTGGGATTCTCCAGGCAAGAACTGGAGAGGGTTGCCATTTCCTTCTCCAATGCGTGAAAGTGAAGCTGCTCAGTCCTACCCTACTCTTAGCGACCCCATGGATTGCAGCCCACCAGGCTCCTCCATCCATGGGATTTTCCAGGCAAGAGTACTGGAGTGGGGTGCCATTGCCTTCTCCGTCATATGTGGCAGAAGTCAACAAAATATTATAAAGCAATCATCCTCCAAGTAAAAATTAATTAATTAAAGACTACAAAGAACCTAGTGGAGAGTAGATAGACGTGAGGCTGAAAACAGAGATGATAAGCTCCATGGATACCTTTTCAAAGACGAGGTGGACTTAATCTTGCTTATAATCTAAAGGGAAGATCCAGTGGAGAGGAAGAGATTAGAGATACAAGCAGGTCTTGGAAGTCCTTGGAAGATGCGGGTATAAAGGACATAGTTGTCCTGAAATAGAGGGGTAGCTCAACTGCTAAGATCAGAAAGAAAGACAGCAGGGTGGAGACGCATCTAGAAAAGCTTGTGCGCAGATAAGGAATTTGAAATGTTGGTGCTTTACTGCCTCAATTTTCTGATGAAATTGGAAAGTTCTCTGCTTTAAAGCAATGGTTCTAATCTTTGACTGTACACTGGAATCATCTGGGGAGCTTTAAAAGAAAAACTGATGCTTGAATCCCCTGCCAGAGAGTCTAATATAATTGGCCTGAGATGCAGCGTAGGCACCAGGATTTTTAAAAGGTCCTGGCGAGATTTTAATGGGTTGCCAAAATTGAGAACTCCGGGCTTAGACTAGAGTAAGGGAGCCAAGGAATGTAGTGAAGAGGTCTAGAACGGCTGTTAAGGTCTGGAAAAGGGAGTTGAGGAGAAGCAAAATAATCGTGACGTAACCTTAAAGCCAGGTGAAACTTAATACCTTACTGTGTGAGAGTCCCACTCTTCACCAGGTGATTTCTTCCCCCAGTGGCAGAGTTATGCAGCCAATTAGGCTGGTTGTGGGGCTGGTCCTGAGGTGGGCTTTACACAGGCTCCGGGCAACAGAGAAAGGGATCAGGTCATTTTCTGTAGTCTAGGATGGGCTTGGGGAAAAGTGAGATAGGGAACAGCCCAGCCCATTTCCACCATAATCCTCTATTTCTACTAGTTGACATTCTTATGAGCAGGAATTTGGGCCAAAAAATTAACAACCAAGTAAACAACTCCACTGGGAGAAGCCAGGGGACCAGACACGCCAGCACATATATAACTAATTGATGAATAACCTAGAGGTGAGTGTACACACTGTCTATAAATATGTATGCAATTGCCTGTCAGGAACTCATTTCATGCCCATCATTCTTTGCAAATCACCTTTCATGCCCATGAAATAAAAAGTCAGGATGTGGGTGCTGGTGGGTAAGGCTCTCCCATTTGTCATAGAGAGCTTATCCCAGGTCACAGGAGAGCTGTGTGCCAGTCCCCTCATTTCCCCTGGGGATGAGCAGCATTGCTCTCATGAGGGCAGTGACCTATTATTGAACCGTTTTGCATGTACACAGTGAGTCATTGTTCTGGCAGAATTCCCCGCTCTCCACACACATTTTTACCCACCTTTGGAATGTGGGAACACTGACCATGTATATAATAGCCTGGCAGAAAAGTGGCTCTGTCAGAGGTTTTCCTGGCCGGAGGGGAAGCCAGGAACGGGAGAAGGGATGGGAAGAAGGGGGGTAGAGTGAGCCAGGGCAAGAGGTATAGAAAGAAAGAAATTTCAAGAGAAACCAGAAATCATGCTCCCTGCAGTGTTTTTCACCATAGGAACACACTGACTGGGTAAAACTCAATGTCAGCAAGATAACCAACCTGATTATGTGTGTAGAAAGCATTTACCATAATGTGCATATATATATGTTTAAGATCCTGGGTGAGTTACCTAACATCTAGTTTCTCAAAAACAACAACAAAAAAATTTACCTACCTAACACAGTTGTAATAGGGATTAAATTAGTTAATATTATTGGAACATTCCTGGAACATTGTAAGAAAGCAAAAAATTGCAATCAATGCTGTTGTTATTATTATTTTCTATGTATTAGGCAGCTCTGAACTTGAGGACATTGTTACCCTTCCTAAGTTATTTTTTTCTTTAAATCTATTTTACTATCTGTAAAAGGGGGATAAAATCATCTGGTTAATAGGTACATAAATTTAAGGGGATTAGAACATGTATCCCCCTAAAACTAAAATAAAACATGCAGTGTACAAATTCATTACAAGGACAATCCATTTATCCACAAGTAGTTATTAAACATTTATTATATGCCTGCACTGAGCCAAGACATGCATGGTGTCTGCCCACATAGGGCTTATAGTCAGCAGGAGAAGCTAGACTTTACATAAAATAGAATAATAAAATTTATATTATATTATATTATAAACGTAAAGCTTTATAATTCTGATAAGGTTTTGAAAGAAGAACCAGTTGTTTTGTTTGCGCATCACAATAGGAGCTGCATTAGTTTGGGTATAGAACTTTTCTTAGTATGATATTTAGTTAAGACATGCTTGATAAAGAAAGTAGACAGAGGTCGAGATGGAGGGGAGGAGGAGGAAACGTCCCAATCAGTTTACACACCAAAAAAGGGACCAAAGGCAGCTGGGGTTTAAGGAGCCAAGTAGCAAGAGATCTAGGCTTACATTAAGGAATTTGAAATAAGAGCACAGCTTGCTCCTGTTTTCTTTTCTCCGAAGGTCACCCTGGTTGTTTTGAGAACAGATTGGAGAGAGAAGAGAGTGGAGGAGAGAAGCCAGGATTGGGGAAAAGAAATGATGGTGGTCTGGGAAAGCTGGAGTAGATGGAAATGAGGAGCAGCATAGGCAAAGTCAAAACATATTGTGGAGGTGAAATTGGCAGGACCTGGTGATGGACTGAGTGTGAAGGGTGAGGGCTGAGAGGTGCTGAGAATGGCTGCCAGATTTCTACCCTGAGATGTTGAGAAGATGGTACAGCCAGCAACGGAAATGAGGAAGTCTCCTGGAGGAACAGGTTTGGTGGGGAGTATGATGAGTACGTGTCATTTGTTTTCAAAATCATTTCATTTAAATGCAAATTATTTTAATCCATTGCAATCAGTAAAGAATTATTATAGTACAATTATTAACTTATGGTTTAGAAGTTGTAGTATAAATGTTATAAATTTTAGTATATAAAGTTGTAATATTAAGGAAATCTGGATGATTCTTGGACACTATTTATATAAAGAACTTCAAGTAATTAGTTGTAAGGTAAAAAATAGAATCAGTCATCTGGTGACTTAGTACCCCTTGACTATTGTTTTGATATTATCTAAACAACGATTATAACTTAACGATTAATATAAACTTAACGATTAACAAAATTTCTCATTGACAGGAATTCTGTACTAAAACCTCCTAGCCTTGATAATTTAGAAAATGAAGAGTCTTCTTGTATTTATATTAAAAGATGAATATTCATAATATCAATATGAAAGCTGCGCAAAATGAAGGAGCCCTTCCTTTCATCTGTGCACATGAGTCCAAGGTTCAACAAGTGAACAACAGATAACAGTGTCTCTTCCATAAGCTGTGGCTGTAGGTGACTGTTTATTAAATCACAGTTGAGCTTTGAGGTACAAGGAGGAAGAGGAGGAGGAAGAGAAAAGAAAGAGAAAAGGAAGATAAGTAGGAGGGAAGGCAGAGGGAGAAATGAAGGGTGGTAGTAAGTAAGGCAGAGAAGGCAATGGCACCCCACTCTAGTACTCTTGCCTGGAAAATCCCATGGATGAGGGAGCCTGGTCTGCTGCAGTCTAAGGGGTCGCGGAGAGTTGGACACAACTGCACGACTTCTCTTTCACTTTTCTCTTTCATGCATTGGAGAAGGAAATGGCAACCCACTCCAGTGTTCTTGCCTGGAGAATCCCAGGGACGTGGTAGCCTGGTGGGCTGCCGTCTATGGGATCACACAGAGTCGGACATGACTGAAGTGACTTAGCAGCAGCAGCAGTAAGGAAAGAGAGAGGGAGGAAGGCAGGAAGAAGGCATGAATGAAGGAAAGAAAATGAAGAGGGGAAAGGAATGAATGAGAAAAAGAAGAGAAAATCCCAACTTTTACTTCTAATGACTCTGAGGCCAATATATAAAGGAAAAAATACCATCTGGAAGAGTTGTCATAAATATAACAAGAAAGACTTATTCCTCAATACTCCATAAAACAAACCTCCCTACTATCCACCACCTTCAGTCACTACTCTTAAAGCACCGATGACAGATGGAGAGTCAGAGAATATTCCAGACTCAGAGCATAAAGGTTTACAGTGAAAGGACAATTTATGACTGGAACTTAGGACACAGATCAGTCCAGATGTTTGGGGAGTTTATAGTTTCTAACAGCTGGTCCCCTTACCTACCAACATTACACCATCGACTTTGTATACTTTTTGGAATATCTGAAATATCTCATCAGCTGGATTCCACATGTTCTCTTCAGGGATGTAACATTATCCCATGAAAACAAGTTAAAAGGTGAAAAGAAAGATGAAGTTGAGAAAAATAGACCAAGCTTTTGCTTCTGACAGCTGTACTTAATTTGCCCTGGAAGATAAGCAGGTATTTTCCCTGTAGTCAACAGTGTTGCCTATGCTCTTTTCCCTTTCAGGGGTGACTGGTGATCAGGCAGATTAATTCACCTTTACGAGCCTCAGGTCCATCGTTTGTAAAACAAAGTGACTGAACGGAATGGGCTCCATGAGATCTCTTCCAGGTCTGTCCTTCAATTTTGACTAGCCTTCCTGGGAGCACTGTGTTTAAACCTCATGGGAATTGGCTTGACTTCTCTGTGGAGGTCATCCAAACCTGATTTCCATTTAGCTTGTCCTGTGACTTCTAGTTTTAAGTTGGCCTGGGAACTTCTCCTCTAAAATTTATAACTGGATGAAATAAATCCATCAACGGTGGCTAATTAGAATGAATATCATTGCCAGCACTAACTTATGAAGGAAGTTCTGTGAGGATAAAGGGAAATGATTCTCCCCAGACACGAGGAAAGTTCCACTGATCTGGTACAAGGGTGGGGATCGGGTGCCAGGACGTGGGGCAGAGGGGTGATTACTAGGTCATTCTTCCCTGAGAAAGGCACGATTCCAGAGAGGATAGGGATAAAAGAGGCCCTGTGTCCTTGTATTTAGGATGCAGTTAAACTTAAACAGTCGGATATTTGCCTGGACCCCTGAAGGCAGGGCTTCCACAGCCAGAGGCAAAGAGCTATCATCTTTACTTCCAGGGATGTCACCCTTCCCAGGAAGCCTTTGCCCACATCACCAGCCTTTCTCAGGCTGAATTTCTCCAGTGTGCTGAGCAGTGACTGTGCAGCCTTAGCAGAATCCAACAAGATAAGGTAAGACACAGACTCAGGCCACTTCCACTCCCATCAGCCTCAGCTATTTTCCAAAGGCTCCCACTGAACATGAGTGACCACAGCTGCTATCGGCCAACGTCCACAAGCCGTGTCTCTGACATATTGTTGTTGGCTTTTACTTTTCCAGAGACAGTTCCCAAGTAAGAAGCAGTAAATTCAGGGAGAAGCAGGATCTGGGCCAACTGACTTGCCAGTTTGCTGATAGAATCAACTTTGCTGCAATGGGGCTTTCACATCGCCACATTCCAGCGCTATAGTATAATTACTTTAAACACAGAGTGGCATCTAACCACGCCACTGTTTACGTGCCCAAATCAGCACTCAGAGGACACTTTTTGCTGTTACCTCGACATTGCATGTGACTTTGGCAGGGAAAATAAGCCTGGCTTTTTGTGCTTGATGTCTGATTCAGAGGCTCTGAAGTGGTGTGTTGGATCCAGTAGCCTGCCCACCACAGAGCTGTGCTGTTGTCCTCACTGGTTCAGCCTGCAAACCAGCTCCATGTGGGGGCGGAGCTTTCCTGCCTAGCTTTTCTGTTTGTCTTTCTCTAATACAGTGATGAACTGACACAGCGCGACCCACCAAGGCCAAGCTATTTCTGGATAACACTTCCTCAACTCTACCAGTACATTCAGGTGCAGTGTTTCACCCGAAGGCCAGACACCCAGCTGATCTTCTTAACTAGGCCTGACTGTCTTACTGCTCCACCCTGTAGGTTGTTGAACACGGGTGGATCTTCATGAAAGCATAACAGAGAGAACTAAAGCTACTGGATTAGATAGTATTACTTACAGATTCTTGGATATCTAAAGGAGGGAGGGCTTACACATCTTTGACAAATTTGTTTAAGTCTTAATTTATATAATGCCAAAGCAATGGCTTTTAAGAAGATAGAAAATACACAATAGGAACCTTCCTTACAACTCACAGTAAGTAGGTCAATGTGATTGTCGTTGCTTAGTTGCTAAGTCTTGTCCTACCATTTTGCAATTGTGTCTGACCCTTTTGCAACCCCATGGACTGTAGCCCACAAGGATCCCATATCCATGGGATTTCCCAGGCAAGAATATTGGAATGGGTTGTCATTTCCTTCTCCAGGGGGTCTTCCCGATTCAGGGATCCAACCAACATCTCTTGCAATGCAGGAGGCTCTTTACCTCTGAGCCCGGGGAAGCCCAGGTCAATGTGATTACCCCCACTTTGAGACTGGGAAACAGAGATTCTACCAGACCCACTTAGGGCAGAAAGGCGATGAAGATGCTGAAGTTAGAATTGAAAGCCCCCACCTGGGACCAGTTTATGTGGTCACAGAGGTGCCCAACATAGATCGGGTGACCATACACTTTATCAGGCAAACCAGGACTGTTTTTTTCAGAATGAAAAGGAAGTCATCAAAATTTAAACATGGACCCATGTCTTATACCACTCACAGAAATTAACTTGAAATGGATTAAAAACTTAAATGTAAGATCTAAAACCAGGAAACTCCTAGAAGAAAACATAGGAGCAGAACTCCTTGACATGTATCTTGATAATTACATTATGGATTTGACACCTGAAACATAAGCAATAAAATATAAAATAAACAAGTGGGATCACATCAAACTAAACAGTTTCTGCATAGCCATCAATAAAATGAAAACACAACCTAAAAAATGGGGAAAATATTTGAAGACCGTATATCTGATAAAAGGTTAATATCCAATGCATATAAAGAACTCAAAACCCTGAATAACTCAGTTAAACAACAGGGAAAGGGCCTGATTAAACTTTTCGCCAAAGAAGACATATGGAAGGTCAACAGGTGCATGAAAAGATGCTCAACATCAGTGGTCATCAGGGAAATGCAAATTAAAACCACAGAAACATCACCTCACATCTGTTAGGACAATTGTCATAAAAAGACAAGACAAGACATAACAAGTGCTGGTGTGGATGTGGAGAAAAGGAAACCCTTGTGCACTGATGGTGCACTGTGTAAACTGGGATAGCCACTATGGAAAACAGCATGGAGGATCCTGAAAAAACGAAAAAGAGAACTTCCATATATGAGCCCCTGGTTTCCCTTCTGGGAATATATCTAAATGTATCAAAAACATTAACTCAAAAATGTATCTGCACCAACATGTTCACAATAGCATTGCTTACAGTAGCCAAGACATGAAAGCAACCTAAGTGTCCATTGACAGATGAATAGCTAAAGAAGTTGTGATGTATGAAAATACAATGGTATATTATTCAGCTATAAAAATTGAAGAAAACCATTTGTGACAACATGGAAGGACCTTGAAGGCCTTATGCTAAGTAAATAAGTCATACAGAGAAAGATGAACACTGTATGATCTCATTTGTATGTCAAGTCTGAAAATGGCAACAGTAACAACAAATCAGACTCATAGACAGACCAGACTTGTGGTTACTAAAGGTAAGAGGGGGATCGAGAGAGGGGGAATTGGAGGAAGGTGGTCAAAAGATACAAAGGTCCACTTATAAGATGAGAGAGTTTAATACTTAGGATGTAATGTACAACATGACTATTAGTGATGCTGCTGCCTGATGTTTAAGAAAGTTGTTATAAGAAGATCCTAAGAATTCTCATCACAGGAAGGTTTTTTTCCCTTTATTCTTTTCTTGCTGCTTTTTATTGTAGCTAGAGGAGAATGTGGATGTTAGCTGAACCTATTGTAATCATTTCACAACTTATGTAAATCAAACTATCATGCTGTAAGCCTTATATAGAAATGTATGTCAATTATTTCTCAATGAAACTGGGAAAAATACTTAAACATGAGTAACAGGCATAACCTGGGACTTTCTGGCAAACCAGGACATACATCCAAATCATCCTCCAGCATCTTCTGTCAGTGGTACTGCATCTGGGTGAACCATGAACCCAATGAAGCATAAGTTTCAGGCTGCTCGCTTGCTCTGGTCCCTGTATATGCTGGGAGGAAAGCAGGCTTGTAGTGTTATAGGTTGAAGGGAAAGCCAAACACAAGCAGGAAGCATCTGTATGGAAGCAATGTTGGTAACTCTCCTTAAGATATTTTAGGAAAAGTCCCAGATCCCCAAGGCTTCAGGTACCTATTAGGATTTTTTTCCTAAATAATTATGTATTTCTGTATTTAATATTGGGCTTCCCTGATAGCTTAGTTGGTAAAGAATCTGCCAGCAATGCAGGAAACCTGGGTTTTATCCCTGGGTTGGGAAGATCCCCTGGAGAAGGGAAAAGCTACTCACTCCAGTATTTTGGCCTGGAGAATTCCATGGACTGTATAGTCCATGGGGTCTCAAAGAGTTGGACATGACTGAATGACTTTCATGCATAATTTTTTTTCTTGAGTATCCTCTTTTCCACCCGTCACCTCTACCCAAGTTATCTAAGCCTCAGGTTTCATGTTTAGTGCCAAGGGAAACTGCTAAGGTGGTACAGTCTTGGGAGAGAAGTAGGGATCAACAGCATCCCACAGGGTACAATCCCCTGAATAATATTTCATTGTGTGTGTATATATATATGCACCACAACCTCTTTATCTGTTCATCTATCAATGGACACTTAGGTTTGTTTCCATGTCTTAGCTACTATAATCATGCTACTATGAACGTGGTGGTGTAGATATATTTTCGAATTAGTGTTTTTGTTACTTATAGATGTATTCCCAGGCTGTTTCTTACCCTCACCATGTTTATACCAATGAAATAAGGATAAAATGATCACTAAGGACTGCTCAAGAGAAGAAAATCTCCCAGCTGGAGCTGAGGGTCATAGATGACAGAAAGGGGGTAGCAGTCCTGACTCCTAATCCTTAGTTGTAGGAAGAAATACAGAAGAAAATGGTTTATTGTATGTTTGTGAGCTTCAAGTCCTTCTGTAGCCCCTCTGATAGAGTTACTTTCTGCCTTAGTGCTTCACTCAGAATCAGTCCCTGATCCAGCTTCTGCTGCTGCCCAAACCTCCACTCTAACAAGCTCTGTTCCTGTCAGGATATTGGCTTATATTCATAGCATTCTAGTGGTTCATCCAGTAAAGAATCTGCCTGAAATGCAGGAGACCCAGGTTCGATCTCTAGGTCAGAAAGATCCCCTGGAGAAGGAAATGGAAACCCACTCTGGTATTCTTGCCTGGAGAATTCCATGGACAGAAGAGCCTGGGCTGCAGCCCATGGGGTTGCAGAGTTGGACACGACCGAGTGACTAAGCACACGCACACTCTATCTTAAAGATTCATCCCCAACCAAGTTTTGAGAGCCCTTCAATCTAATCCTTTCTCTGCACTGACTCATTTTGTGGCTTTGTCATTTGTCATACAATCCTCAGTTTTCTTGAATGTGCAATGAAAATAAATAATGCCAGCAGCTCCCTGAAAAAAAAAAAGATCAAAATTTAAAATCAGCTGATCTTCATGCATTAAAGCAACACCTTGCTGCTGCTGCTGCTAAGTCGCTTTAGTCGTGTCCGACTCTGTGGGACCCCATAGACGGCAGCCCACCAGGCTCACCAGTCCCTGGGATTCTCCAGGCAAGAACACTGGAGTGGGTTGCCATTGCCTTCTCCAATGCAACACCTTAGGTGCATGGAATATGAGAAAAGAATATGTGATTGTCTTGTCAGACTTCCTAATCATACTTCAAGAAATGAGGTGAGATACTCTTGTTTTGTCACCAGCTGGATTCTTTGCNTGGTGGTGTAGATATATTTTCGAATTAGTGTTTTTGTTACTTATAGATGTATTCCCAGGCTGTTTCTTACCCTCACCATGTTTATACCAATGAAATAAGGATAAAATGATCACTAAGGACTGCTCAAGAGAAGAAAATCTCCCAGCTGGAGCTGAGGGTCATAGATGACAGAAAGGGGGTAGCAGTCCTGACTCCTAATCCTTAGTTGTAGGAAGAAATACAGAAGAAAATGGTTTATTGTATGTTTGTGAGCTTCAAGTCCTTCTGTAGCCCCTCTGATAGAGTTACTTTCTGCCTTAGTGCTTCACTCAGAATCAGTCCCTGATCCAGCTTCTGCTGCTGCCCAAACCTCCACTCTAACAAGCTCTGTTCCTGTCAGGATATTGGCTTATATTCATAGCATTCTAGTGGTTCATCCAGTAAAGAATCTGCCTGAAATGCAGGAGACCCAGGTTCGATCTCTAGGTCAGAAAGATCCCCTGGAGAAGGAAATGGAAACCCACTCTGGTATTCTTGCCTGGAGAATTCCATGGACAGAAGAGCCTGGGCTGCAGCCCATGGGGTTGCAGAGTTGGACACGACCGAGTGACTAAGCACACGCACACTCTATCTTAAAGATTCATCCCCAACCAAGTTTTGAGAGCCCTTCAATCTAATCCTTTCTCTGCACTGACTCATTTTGTGGCTTTGTCATTTGTCATACAATCCTCAGTTTTCTTGAATGTGCAATGAAAATAAATAATGCCAGCAGCTCCCTGAAAAAAAAAAAGATCAAAATTTAAAATCAGCTGATCTTCATGCATTAAAGCAACACCTTGCTGCTGCTGCTGCTAAGTCGCTTTAGTCGTGTCCGACTCTGTGGGACCCCATAGACGGCAGCCCACCAGGCTCACCAGTCCCTGGGATTCTCCAGGCAAGAACACTGGAGTGGGTTGCCATTGCCTTCTCCAATGCAACACCTTAGGTGCATGGAATATGAGAAAAGAATATGTGATTGTCTTGTCAGACTTCCTAATCATACTTCAAGAAATGAGGTGAGATACTCTTGTTTTGTCACCAGCTGGATTCTTTGCCTCAGGGAGTTTTGCATTTTTAGCCATGCTGCCAGTATGTTTCCTGACTGCCAGTCAAGGAAATGTCCTTTTAATTAGGCTGGGGAATGCCACACATCCAAACACTCAAATTGATTAGATTGTGAAAACTGCCTGGTGACTCTGAAAGCTATGATTCTGCAAATCCCTCACATCTCTTCCAGTTCTGCTGTCTTTCATATTTTTGCAAAGATCGTGCATGTTTTCTCATGCCTCTGGACATGTTGTTTCTCCAGTTAGAATGCTTCTTTATATCTTCTCCACTTGGACTGCTCCTCGTTATCCTTCACAGTTTTCCCAGCTACCATAGTTTCCAGGAAGTTTTCCTGAGCACTGCTGCTCTCCACCCATCACCATTAGCACCTAGTTCCTGATCACATCACCAGACTCTGCACTGTTTGTTATCTGTCTCCTCCACTGGACTAGAAACAATCAGAGTATGGGGCTGTGTTCACTATAGTATTTAATAGTCAAAAAATACTGAATAAATGAAAAAGTGAATGAAAGCAAGAAAGTATTGTAGATCATTAGTAAGACATGAACTCTGGCTTAGTGGCTCCAGAAATAGATTCAAAGAATTTCCTTTGAAACTTACTTTGATTTATCCCCAGTTTAGAGAAGGCAGCCCTTATTGGGAACGCCATAAGGACAAACTATTCACAGATTCAAATAAAATCTCAATGGTCTGGGAGACTCTGAATGATATATAAACAAATAAATTGGAGTCTCATTTCTGGCTTTTAATAATCCCAGGGACAGGGGAGCCTGGTGGGCTGACATCTCTGGGGTCACACAGAGTCGGATATGACTGAAGTGACTTAGCAGGAGCAGTAGACCTCCTAAAAGCAAGATGGATCTGTAGGATGAGTGTGGATGGGTATGCTATCCCTTGATGGTATCTCTCTCTCTCTCCCATTGCTCTTTTAATTTATTTTACTTTTTGAGATTAATTTCTCAAAAAATTTCAAAAATTTCAAAATAATTTATTTTTATTCTTTCACTTATTTATAATTTTTTAGTTTTTAAATAAAACAAAGATGATTTTTAATGATAAAAAGCACAATTCACAAAGAAGATAGACATCATAAACCATTCGACACCTAACAACAAAGTAACAAAATTACAGAAAGCAAAAATCAGAAGAAACATAGGGAAAATAAATATATATATAATCATAGTGAGACATATTAACATTTCTCTGAGAATATTTTATCAAGTACAGAAAAAATAAGAACAGGAGCATCTTGGATAATGTCATTAATAATTTAAATATAATAGATTTCTATTTACATTGATTTATATTATTCTTATATCCTACACAAATATACTTAAAATTTTGTATCTCATATGTTGTTAGAAGATGTCCATAAGACATTTAGAAAAATAAATGGCAAAAAGATAAAGAGATCTGTGTTTTTAGAACAGTCTCTGCTCGGCACTGCTCAGCCAGTGAGTGCAAGCAGAGTCCGAGGCTTCTTGTATCCAGCCCCAAGAGCCCAGAGGGATGTTTTTCACTTGCCCTTCTAAACTGCAGCGCTGAGATAGCTAAACATTAGCACCAAATATTTTATCCTCAACAAGTTAGTAAATGAATTTTTAAAGTCCAGATTAGAGTCAAGGGGGCTTGGGAAAATTTGTCTGGAAGGCTAACTTGCTTTGTCAAAGCTCACTTACAGAATTGTTCACCCTAATCTTGCACAAATGAAAAACTGTGTAATTAAACACATTAGAAAGTTTTCAAGTTGTCCAGGTAGCAGGAAAATCATAATGAAAATAATTATATTGTACCTAGAAACTGTGCTTGAAGGCTATAAAGATAGTTAATGCTGTCTTCCTGTAACACTAAAAGAGGTCAACATTGCCATAATTTAAAAACTATGTTATTTACCGCCCACCCTATCTCCAGCATAGCATGAGCTGTAAAATAGGTATAGGGGTACAGCAGTGAAGAGGGCAGTCTAGGGGCACTTTCATTACTTAAACCAGCAACGGGAAAATCTCCTATCTCCAACAATCTGCATACTCAGAATCGGGTAGATTTGCTTGTGTGTTGAGAGAAGTGGTGAGACACTTTTTTCCCATTTAGCAGAAACTGATTCAGAAGAGGTTCGGTAATTTCTGCTGTTGCATTTCAGAGAAGACATGACTGAAAATGAAAACAGAACCTAGAAATTCTGACTTCTAAACCTATATTTGTCCCACGACCCTTCTGGGATTCCCCTTACTTTTTTTTTTTTTCCCTGAATGGGGGCAAAAAACAGACATATTTCTACTTATGACAGGAAGCTGTACCTTGGATAACTATTCCCTTGATCCAGACTAGAATGTAACTTCTTCCGTTTTATAACAAGCTGCCACAGGATAAATCACTATAGTGTTAGAATCCTTTTGCTCCCTAGCACAAACTCCATCACACCAACCAGGCTGGTGTCCTTGCTGTTCTGGGACTCAGCATGCTCATTCCTTGTTCCAGGAATGGTCTTCCCTCTCTTCTCTGCTCATCTAAACTGTATCTTCTATCAGATTCACCGAGGCCTCACTTCATTTAGCGAGGGTACTCCCCTTCTCATCAGCTCACAACTGGGCCCCTCTCTGAATTCCTCTAGCACTTACTCTCTAAATCATTCTTCTTAGAACTTCATTTTCTTCTCTTTTTAGCTTCACTAAACTGTGAACACCTGGAGAGCAAGGTCCATGCCTTACTTTGGAATATTGTCCTTTCCTATATTCATTAGGCATTCAATAGGCAATTTACAAAGGGTTGTTCAAACAGCCCCCAGAGTCATCTTATCCTTAGAGGTACTCCAAAGCTTGATGAAGAGTGAGAGAGCATGATGGGAAGCACATGAATTTTAAGTCAGACAGAACTTTTTAATCTCTCTTGATCCTAGTTTTGTCTTTTTATTTTTTTTGCCGTAAATAGGAATACGAAGACCTAACTTGCCAAACTGTCCAGATTAGAAATAATGTGAAATGTCAATTACAGTGCCTTCTGTATAGTAGGCTGTTAATAAATGGAAGCTGTTATTGGTTATATAATAAGACCTGGAAAAAAATGATTTTATTTTGCATTCATTTGCCAAACAGATGAGTTTTGAGATTACTCTCATCAAAGGAAAATAAAAATTGTTTGGCAATATTATTTGAACTCATGATTAGAGAAGTGTGGAGGGAAAATGGGAAAGATTTTGGGCTATGTGAATGTTTTTTTACTTATCAACATCAGGCTCAGAACTGGGGTTTTCTGCGTTGAGCATACCACCAGTCACATCTTCAGAATGAAAAGTTTTAAAACATATTCCTCTGCAAATCATTTCACTCTGTTCTCAGGATTTGTCAGGCTTCTCTGCTACTCTTGCCTGATGTCAAATTAAGAAGATAAACAATTTTAAAACATACCAAAGGAATATTCTAAAGGAATTTTATATATAATGATTTCTCTTTAGCCAAATGAATAGTTTTAATTACTTAAAATATGTGCATAGATCACCATGTGAGAATGTTCTTGACCCATGATCTCCTGTCTTTTCCTCAGTGGAACAGATGCCAAAATCTTTGCATTGACTATAAACCAAACAAAGTTGCTACTTAATTAGCTCTAGCGACCTGGTAGCCTGAACACAAATGGTCGTTTTATTTTCAGCCACTCCAGTGATTCCAGCAAATGAAGAGCCTGAAACATTCTGGCTGTCTGGAGAACCTATAACTGAAAGTCAGGTGAGTATCCTCTAAAAGAAAAGAGTCCTTTTCAAGAGTCTTATAACCTGATGAACAATTTATAAAACACTGAAGAGGAGGCCCACAAGCCTCAAAGACAGAAATCTATGAAGAACTGATTTGATGCCTATTCTTCGGTGAGTCATATGCCCCTGTCCCCTTGTGCCCCCTCCGTTTGTAAAAATGAGGGTGATGTTTTTATGAGATTTTATCATGAGGTCTATTTAGATGTGTGGCATAGTGACTGAGGACACTGGCTTGGAGTCGGAAAGACCTGAACTTAAATCCTTGATTTGTTACTTATCAGTGGTCACTTTGAGCAGAAAACCTCTTTGTATCTTACTTTTGTTGTCTGTAAAATTGCGGTAGTTATTGTTCTTATCTCATAGGGTCATTATGAAGATTAAATAAGATGCCTGGAATATTACAACAACTCAATAGTTATTAGCTATTATTTATAGAGTACGCTTCTTATAGAAAAAACCCATATAATTCAAAATCCAAAGTATTCATTTGGCAGATAGATTTGGGAAGGCATTTTCAGTTTTCAGTAGATTTAAATAGACTTCCACTTTCAATGAGCACTATATGCCAAATTACCTCAATTTTCTATGTGAAATTCACACATTTTCTGGTTATTTTTTATATGCTTGTAGAATTACAACCATCAAGATTATGTGATTATGTGTCACGCTCATCTGCATAACATTGCTCCCTCTCTCGTGATAATTTCCCTGTGAAATACTAGGACTAGATGAAGTAAAAGGGAGAATTATTAAATTATCAAGCCCTGAACTAGTCAAACTTGACTGTTCTTTGAGATTCTCATCCACATTCATTCTCAATAATGTAATTTCAAATTAATGATCTTAGCTTCTTCGGTATATATTTGTGAATGAGACCTAGAAAGAACCTTTATAAGGAACTGAAAAGTGATGATTGAAAGATACAGTTTTCCTTGGTTTGAACTGTTTCCTACAGGTGTTAAGACACTTCAGAAAGTCTAGGCAGATAGAACATGCTGGTGCACAGATGACTGAGGGACAAATAGGTGGAGAAGCCTAGCCCAGAGGAAGTTGGAAGTGAGAAAAAGCAGGATTGGGAGAGGGTCGCGCAGAGAGAGACTGCTGGCCAAGAGAGGAAGTGGCTGGAAGGGCATATTGGTTTGAAAAAGATCAGTCCGTGCAGATGTGTGCTGCCACCTCTGTTTCTGATGTCAGTGAGCAGAAGAAGCTCCTCTTCCCTCTGTGTCCTCTCTTCTGTGGCTGACATCACCCAATCCTGCTTCCCTTCTCCCCTCACAGCTCCATGCCTTACCCAGCTGGAAAGCTGGAGCACTGTAGTTGTTTACCATTAGAGTCAGAACATAATGAATATTTGAGCTGAAAGACAGAGGCATGCCTATTCCAGGAAAACACCCTGATTATCATATTCTCCACAACCTCTGAATGCTACTTTTGATAAGGAGATCACCTCATGAATTGCATATAATAATAAGCTGCTTATTTTTAAACAGCTTGATTGAAGTTTAATTGACATATCATAAAATCTATTTTAAATGTACAATTTAATGACTTTTTAAAATAAAGTCATAGGGTTGTATAATCATTACCACAATCCAGTCTGAGAACATTTCCAACTCCCAAAAGATCTCTTATGCTTGTTTTCAGTTATTCCTCATGCCTATCCCTAACACCAGGTGTTCACCATTATGCCTTCTGTCTCTATAGATTTGCCTTTTCTAGACATATACATGAAGTCATCAAATATGTCTTTTGCATCTCTCATTTAGCCTAATGTCTTTGAGTTTCATCCTTGTTTTTATCATGCATCAGTAGTAGTAGTTGTTTGTTTGTTTGTTTTTTGCTAAAGAGTATTCCATTGTCCAAGCACACCTGACAGACATTTGAATTGTTTCCAGTCTTTTGCTACTACAAATAATGCTGCTGTGGATATTTACATACATGTCTTTGTGTAAATATATGTTTTCATTTCTCTTGGGTAGATTCCTAACAGCAAAATTGCTGATTGAGATGGTAGGTTTAACTTCTCAAGAAACTGCCAAATGATTTTTCAAAGCAAAAAATAAATTTTGCATTTCCACTAGCAATGAAAAAGGGTTCCAGTTTCTCCACATCCTTGGCGACACTTACTATTGTCTTTTAAGTTATACCCATTCAGTAGGATCATAAGCATCATAAAATGACCAGACATCACTTATCAACTTGAAACAGGTCCTTTGGTGTCCATTTAAGAAGAAATGGAATGCTTATTTGCTATTTCTTGTTTTAGTCAAACAATTAGAATAAATGTGTGTGTGTGTATGCATGTGCACACACACACACACACACACTCACACACCTCTAGCCCTTGATGTGAGCAAAGGTAGAGGCTCGGCGCTGATTGTCTTCTCCACTTGCCCAAGAGGCCAGCTTCTTCTCCTATACAACACCTCCTCTGCTTCATAAAATTGAAACAGATCCCTGTAGGCTGAACCTCTCATACCCCATGGTATTATTTCAAAGAAAACAATCAAAAAAATTCAGGGAAGTCATTTATTGATTTTCTTCCCATAAGGATGGAATTAGGTGATAAATAATGCAAGCAGAAGCAAAGAGAAGAAAGTAGAGAACCAAACATTTGTCAATTGCCCATGTACTGAATATGAGATAAGGCTTTTCATATTTTTTACATCATGAAATTCTCATAATCTTTGATAAAATTTTATAAATCATCATTTCATGGTCAAGAAGTAAAAGCACAGAGAGATTAGGTCAATTGCATAACGTTGCACAGTGAGTGAAGTTAGGTTTTAACCCCAGGTCATTATTCTGAGCTGATTTTATTTCATTATACCAGCTGACAAGAAATAAACAGGAAAGGAAAATTTTCCGGAACAGGAAGCAAAAAGTTCATATAAATGTTAACTACTGAGAGAATGTAACAAGATTTATAACAGTTTAAATTATACAACCAACAATTGGTTTGTGGTTCAGGGGTTCTGTTACTTCCATGCCTTGATGCCTATGACATATACAGAGTTCAAACCCTGGGGACTAGGAATCAAACTCGAAGCTTTAGGAAGGATGGGGAGGTATGGTATCCCTCCTTATTTGATTTTCTCCCAGCTAAGAAAAGATTGTTCATTCTGAGCACTTGCCCAGATAGTGCAAAGAAAATCCAGAGACATTTTTACCACCCAGGGTGAGAAACTGAGAGGTTCCAGAATTAAACTAGTACATTTTTTTGAGTAACAGTTCTGCTTCCCATGGATAAGCAGAATCTTTGCTGATGTCATCACCACCCACCACCACCTGGCATCCCTGCAAGGTGGTGGTCAGAGCAGTGGAGAAATGGGTGGAGCATTTAGAAGAGATTACTTGGAGGAGATCTCTCAAAGAATCACATTTACAGATTCTACAGAGAGGCCTCTTCTCTCAAAGAATCACATTTACTGATTCTACAGAGAGGCCTCTTTAATCTCTGTCTTTAGGAATAGTTGATGTATGTGTCTCATACACCATCTTTTTCCATAAACATTTATATGATCATCATGAAAAGAAAAGTGGTAACTCATCTTTAGGATGCCTAGTTTCAAGGGAAATGGCACTGCCTCCATTAGTCCTTCTGTTCCTTAGAGCATCAAGTTAGGGGTCGATCATACTTAGGTTGGGGATATGTAGAGGGAGGATGAGAGATGCGAACACTATTCTGTGAAATTACCTTTTCTCTATCAGCCAATACAGTCTAGTATTTGGGGATAATTTAGATTTTTGCCAATTAAAGTCTTCAAATCTTAGAGCTTTAAATTAAATCCTGACTGACAGCAACTTGTTACTTAGCTCGTATTATTGATATGTACTTAATAGCTCTTATCTTTGAATGGTAATAAAAATACCAGTGTACGCCACAGGATCTCAGAGTGAGAGAAAAAACTAGCAAAAGCAGTTACAAGGTGCTTTGCCAGAACAAATGTTTACTGATGTACCCAATAAAAACACTAATAATAGTGGCACAGATCAATGCCACTTCCCAAACTCGCTTCCAAAACATATTAATAGGTGATCTGGGGTGGTGGGAAAACCCAACTCCATAATCAGAGACATTTGGGAAACACTGAGTAGAACTTGTGCAACACTGAAGAGACTTTAATGTATTAAATGTGCTTTATCAGCCTTCAAAAGGGGGATACCATATGGGATTTTCTGAGCTGCTTGAAAAGACAAACATTTAATCACAGGAACAAGATGTAAAACATTTGGGGTAAAGATAACATGGAAAATTTGCTATTGCTTCAGGGGTATCTTGTCTTATCCAAAGTTCACATATCCAGACCACTCTTCATTTCACCTACCTTCTGCCTAATATCTCCAGGAAGAACCCAGACTGGTAAACATATAGAGCATAGGAAGATACTGAAAGAGGAACGGTATCTATGATCCTTTCTAAATCTGAATTATCTTCTGAAAGCCAAGAGCCAGCTTGATTGAGGCAGTGGTTTCATGTGAAAAGAAAATTATTCATTAAAAAACAAAACTAAAAAGCAAACAAACAAAAACTAATTTATATAATAACTACATGCAGTGCATGGGACTTGTTTGAATCTGGATTCTAACAAACCAAGTATAAGAAAATATTTGGGGGATGAGTGCAAAATTTGAAGGCTATGGAATTATAATTATTGTGTTAAGCATGATAATGGTATCTGGTGCTCTAAGGACATATGCTTAGTAGTTTAGTGTGGAATATCATGATATTTAGGATTTACTTTAAAATAACCCAGGGAATTCCCTGGCAGTCCAGTGGTTAAGACTCCATGGTTTCACTGCCAAGGGTGCATTTTCAATCCCTAGTCAGGAATGAAGCTCCTGCAAGCCATAAGGCATGGCCAAAAATAAAAATAAAAAAATAGAGGAAGCAAATATGGCAAAATAGTAATAACTGTTCAGTCTAAGTAATGGAATATAGAGAGCTTTTATATTTTTTGTTTGAATTTTTTATGATAAATAGTTTTCTTTTTTTTCTTCTTAATGCAGATTTGTCAGTCCAGATCTACTAAAATCAAACTCTCTAGAGACTGGGCCTAAAAGTCTGCTATTGCTTCCCTCCTCTTCTTTCTTACTCTCTTTTTAAAAAATCATATGTAGCATCAGCTAACTGAGATGCTAGGTTCCTCTGGACTGTGATAACCTTTGCACATTGCCCCGTACTTCACAGCCCAGTACTTGGCAGTGAGGTTGGTGTGTGAGGTGATCTTAACACAGGAGAAAGTCTATTGCAGTGCTCCTGAGCAGTGCTTGGTATGAAGCTTCAGGTCTTTTCCAGTACTGACTAGGCAAAGTCTGGCATGATTCAGTGTGTGGACCCAGAGCCATTCTGAATTACATGAGCCCAGGTACTGGCAAACAAAATCATTGGTATATAAGCAAAGGCTTTTGGTTTTTCAATTTTACAAGAAGTATATTTAGAAAGCAATTTTAAAATGCTCTCATTTCCTTTAAAATTTTAAGTAAATTTTTTCACAAGTCTGTGCATTTAGCTGTTAAGAACTATTCTCTGTAATACACAGTTGCATATCTTCGAATTAAGATTTAAAAAATGAATAATTACTTGTCATAATTAGAAGGTAACTATAAAATTATAATAAAAAGTAATATTATATTGTGTGAGTACAACATTTTAAAGCAAACAATGTAATAACTCTAATCAATTTCTAACATGGGTACCTAAAAATTAGTTCTTTAAAGAGAATGGCCACTCTGAATGATTAATATAATAAAGTTATATATTATACTTCACATACTAAATGACTGTCAACCTTCAGAGTTGATGTTTTGATGTATCTTTTAAAAGAACACAGTGAAGAACACAGAAATTCATTACCTGCAGAATCTATGCTATTAACCCATACCATCTGTACTCTCAAAAACCCATATCATCATAACTTTCTAAATATTCTGGCAGAAGGCTTACAGAACAGGCCTGAGTATCATGCTGTGGTGCATATGGTCTGTAGAAAGTGGATCACCAACATAATTAGCCATGTTCTGAGACATCATAGCCATTAAATATAGATTTTTGAGCTGTTTTCATTTTACTAAAATATACTGAGATGGCCTTATAGCTGCCTTTTTAAATGCTTATCTTTTACCATTTAAAATCATGTAGCATACCAGAAGTGGTACCTTTAATACACCTTGGGAAGCATCAATCTAATTTAAGTGCAGCAAAATTATATCAGATCTTTTGCTAATAGGAAAGAAAGAGAGAGGGAAAATGATTCCTAAAGGGGAAGAAGTATGTCGCATGTATTATATTTGTTTGACTTCTATCTAGAACAGTGCCTAAAAGAAATAGGCATGCAGTACAAGTCTGTTGAGTAAATGAATGAATGCTCATCATGTCTCCAAATTATCTATAGCCCCTATTCTCAAAACCAATTATTTGTCAAGATAAAGGCTTTAATCAGAGCTCTTAGCCCATGAAAATTAAATTGCTGAACCTGGCCCCTTTGTAGAAAATGTAAAACTCATGAAAGTCAAGTACTCTTGGGAAATCCAAACACATTTTCATTTACCAGTGTTTATAATTGAGGCAAAAATAAATTTAGATAAATTTATTTAAATACATGGATATTAGCTTTTGATATTTCCTACAATACTGGAAAAGGAAGTGGAAAATTCTCTCTCATGAGGATTTGGAGGCTGCTTATTGTAACTGAAAGAATGCAGACAGAAAGCCTGGGCTCGAACCCTGACTCTGCTGCTGGTTAGCAGTGTATAACCTGGTAAAGTCATGTAATCTCTCTGAACTTCAGTACTCTCACTGTATACAATGAGGTGAGATTAAACTGTCTATAAGTTTCCTTCCAGCTCTAAAATTCTGTTTTCCAATTCTTCTTCTCCCAGAGGCTCCTGAGCAGTGCTTGGTATGAAGCTTCAGGTCTTTTCCAGTACTGAGTAGGCAGAGTCTGGCATGGCCCAGTGTGTGGACCCAGAGCCATTCTGAATTACATGAGTCTGGGTATTGGCAAACAAAATTATTGGCATATATATGTAAAGGCTCTTGTTTTTTCCATTTTTAAGCAAGTATATTTAGAAAACACTTTAAAATGCTCTCATTTCCTTTAATATTCAAGTAAAATTTATCATAAATCAATACATTTAGTTGTTAAGACATATTTTCTGTAATCAGATTGTTTGGGAGTGAGTTATAGCTTTAGAACTTGGACACAGATAGATGTGCTAACTAGTCTTATTGTGGTAGTCATTTCATAATATGTGTGTCTAGCAAATCATCACCCTCTACACCCTGAACTTTCACAATGTTATATGTCAATCATATCTCAAACCTGGCGAGAAAAGATCTTAGCAAAGGGACTTCTCCATGACTCAATTACCTCATCTTTTTAAAGTGATTACAAAAAGAAGAAAAAAAAAAAGCTATCAATCTCCTTAAGGGTTTGTGGGAGGCATAAGAACTAAACGAAAAACGAAACTTGCAAAGCACTTTGGACAGCACCTGAGCTAATAATCACTCAATAAAGCAGCTACAACTGGTCTTTTCAAATATCCCTTATCTAGAAAACAACTTTTTTATTTTAAAGAACACAATAAAAGTGTTCATTTGATATGTACCTACCCCTTCACTTTGGAGAAGGAAATGGCAACCCACTGCTGTATTCTTCATGGTCCATGGGGACGCAGAAAGTCAGATACAACTGAAGTGACTAAGCACGTATCCCTTCACTCGGACCTATTTTTGTCACATCTGCAGAATAAGTGAGGAAGGCAGGCAAGGATCATCACCTGACTGCTCCTGATCTCTCCAACTCTAGAGTTCTGTTCCTCTCTACAACTAAATAAATCACTTCAGTCATCAAATTTCGGAGAAGGCAGTGACACCCCACTCCAGTACTCTTGCCTGGAAAATCCCATAGATGGAGGAGCCTGGTGGGCTGCAGTCTATGGGGTCGCTAAGAGTCGGACATGACTGAGCGACTTCACTTTCATTTTTCACTTTCATGCATTGGAGAAGGAAATGGCAACCCACTGTAGTGTTCTTGCCTGGAGGATCCCAGGGATGGGGGAGCCTGGTGTGCTGCTGTCTATGGGGTCGCACAGAGTCGGACACGACTGAAGTGACTTAGCAGCAGCAGCATCAAATTTGCCTAAAGTTGACTGTCTGGTTGCGTGCTACTGACCCATTCTGAGCAACTCTACAGAAGTGGCCATGTGAAATGCCAACTTGGGTTGAAAGCGATGGTTCAGGAAGCCCATGTCCTGTTTTTATGAGGCCCATGAAATAATACCTGTAGTTTAAATGCTGCAAAATGCTTTTCAAATGCCACTTATAAATAAGGTCCAATTTGAAGATAAAATCTAGAGGGAAAAGGCCAGATGTGGAATGTGACCTCTGGAAGATCTCTCATTATGATAAGGCTCAGTGCTCACGTCCCGTGGATCTGTCTGTACTGACTTGGCATAATTGGAGGGATGACCTGCAGGGGAAGAGGAGAGGCCTGGTTCCCCAAGAGCACTGGGAACAAAAAGAGGAGGCAGCCATAGGGAAGAAATGGCCAGGTTCATTTTGAACTATTCCCTCACATTCATAAACATTTTAAGTGAACAGTAACTGTAGTTTATATTTAAAAACAAATGCTTTTCTTTAAAATAACTGACAGGAAATTCTTATGAATATGTTTCCTATTAAAGGGAATGAATAAACATTTGAATTAACAGCCAATAAATCAAAATCCTTTAGAAACTGGTTTTACTCTATAACTGATGTTTCAGAGTAAAATGTGGATGAATGATATAAAATATATGTGTCATTCCTTTATTTTAGAAACACATTTTTGCCATTTTTTTTCTTTTTTAGAAGTAATACGTAAGAGTGATACCACCGGCTGGAAATAGTTGCTGGGGGAAAACTCTGACATCAAGCAAAAGGCATGTAATCAACCAGAACAGTACAATTAGCAGCAGTATTGTGCCCAACCACACCAACTTGCAGCGCCCTGTACCTAAAAACAAGTTTTGAGGGAATGCAGAACAAGGAAATGGGTTGTTTTTTTTCCCCTGTTAATTAGCATAAATCACAAAGCTAAAGGATTTTAGTTTGAAATAGGAATTACAGATAATGAGAAAATCTCAAAAACTGAGGATAAAGATTAAATTCACAAGATGAGTTGATGTCTTTATATCTTCATGAAGGTAATCCATAAATCCATCTAAAACCATTTCTAAAAAATCATTCGAATTTAACTTCTCTCTCCCCAAATCTCTTACAAAAGTTTTAATGCCCGGCTTTTCCTGAAACTCAAGGATGTTTAGTTCTCCAAGTAGCCAAGAGTAACAGAGAAATCTTTGATTTAAGAAATGGAACATTTGCCAAATTCTTTCCATGAGTTTGGAGTGAGATAGGATAGCATGGTGCCTTATCCTCATCTTCAACATCAGTGGGAACAGTAACTCAGTCCCTACCACCCCATTCAGACGGGAGCCTCCAGCTGTGGGTGGTTCTGCATTTTTCGCATTCCTCCTAGAGGGCTGACAGTCATTCTGCTAGCCACAGCTGACCGTAGACTCCTGTCGCATGCTGCATTTTACTGCTCAACTCTAGCAATGATAAACAAAACCAGAGACTAAAGGCAAAGGTGATTCCAGGACAGCCATCAGTTCCCCACATGGACCCTGAACTGTCCAGCTCTCTCCTTTATGCTGTGTTTATGGCTCAGATGAAGTAACTGGAAACTTGAAAAGGAAAAGCTAAGCTGCCAATAGAACATGGAGTAAATAGCAGTTTACCTGAGAGCTTTGTCATTCTTTGTTCAGTTTATTAATTTAAAAACCAGGCAGACTTAAGCTGTTAGGGTAGAAGGGGTGCTATCAACCACTGCACTATTGACACCTTCTTGTTAAATGACATATACTTCTTTATAAATTCATATAATTCTTTATAATTCTTTAAAAACAGATCTATCCATTGGAAACAGGACTGTGAATTTTATCCCTAGCCTTTCTTCTCTCAAATCTGGGTTTCCATCTGTTTGGGTGGGTACATATCTTGGGTACTTCTCAATGTTTACTGATACCTACCTTGCTCTTTGAAAATTAAATACTTTACTAAAAAAGTGAACACTGCAGCGTCAGGTTTTTAAATTTTTCTTAAATGTAGGTGTTTCCATTATTTTCATGTCACTTTTTCCATTTTGCTTTAAAACATTATTTAGAAACTCTAATACTAAGGGTCTATTTAAATCGGGGTATGTTATCTGTACTCTGGTTTCCTTATTTATAAAAAAGGAATTGTGATGTTACCTATCTCATAGGGTAACTGTTATGATTAAATAGGATGATCAACAAAAGACCTGATACAGTACCTACAACACAGTAAGTAATCAATAAACAATCAACTGTCATTACTATTTCAAATGCATTCCATTCCCAGAAACCACTCTTTTGGAGTCACTTGTCATTCATAGACAAAATAGTATCTATCCGTGAAACCTTGTACTTATCTATGAGGCATCACCTTCCAAAGCCCTGAGTGGGTCAGTTCAGTGGGGATGAAATTTATAGATATTGATTAGACAGCATTAACAGAACAAAGGTATGAAATAGGAAGAAATAAAAATCGGGATGCTTATATATTCTATTCAATCTATATTCTGTTTCTCAGAGTTACCCTGCAGCATACTTACGGAAATGTTAAGTAAGACTGTGATTCATTTGTACACTATTAGATTCACGTGGAAGTTTCTGGGGATTCAATATTATTGTGATGTTTCTGGAGATGCATTATTCACTTTATTCAATAAGACCAGTGGGCTCCATTGCTCTATCTATAGTGGAATGACTTTGTAAAACTTAATAAACAGAAACCTCAATTAAAATAGAGTTGGGCTACAATGTGCTACAAGGAAAACAGCCCAAAAAGAAGAAGAAAGACTTCCTCTTCTTGCCTGAGGAGAGCTAGCTCAGCCAATGAGAGACTCAGCCAATCAAAAGCTACTATACTTAGAATTCTCAGTTCTTCCAATGGACTCCATTTACGAGAATCCTCCCAACTTCCTTTTACCCTTTATAAAAGAGATATCCTGTTCCAGCTGTGTGGGACTTTCAAGTGCTTGCCATGGTCGCAGACCCCAGATTGCAATTCTTTGCTGGTCCTGAGTAAACCCATTTTTGTTGGAGAAATAGCTGGCAGTCTGTTTGTTTAAGGTCAACAGTTTCTTATTGACCAAATTAACTATCACAGTTTTAGTTACTCCATTCACATCACAAAAAATTAAAAATAGGCAACCCTTCCTGAATTTGAATTGGATGCACTAACATCAATGTCCTTATTGTAAAAAAAAATTACTAACACATCAACACGTTACCTCCCCCTCATAATACACATTTTATTCATTGGAAGAAGATGGTGAAGTAACAGTACCTAAAGTATTTGGGGGCTTTAAAATGAAACATTTCAAAAGTATCTTTAGTCTGGCCTCTCCATTTAAATCTTACTTTCAGTTCAGTTCAGTTTAGTCGCTCAATCAAGTCTGACTTTTTGTGACCGCATGAATCACAGCATGTCAGGCCTCCCTGTCCATCACCAACTCCCGGAGTTCACTCAAACTTCCGCCCATTGAGTTGGTGATGCCATCCAGCCATCTCATCCTCGGTCGTCCCCGTCTCCTCCTGCCCCCAATCCCTCCCAGCATCAGAGTCTTTTCCAATGAGTCAAGTCTTCGCATGAGGTGGCCAAAGTACTGGAGTTTCAGCTTTAGCATCATTCCTTCCAAAGAACACTCAGGACCAATCTCCTTTAGAATGAACTGGTTGGATCTCCTTGCAGTCCCAGGGACTCTCAAGAGTCTTCTCCAACACCACAGTTCAAAAGCATCAAGTCTTCGGCGCTTCAGCCTTCTTCACAGCTTTCTCTCACATCCATACACGACTACTGGAAAAACCATAGCCTTAACTAGATGGATCTTTGTTGGCAAAGTAATGTCTCTCCTTTTGAATATACTGTCTAGGTTGGTCATAGCTTTCCTTCCAAGGAGTAAGCGTCTTTTAATTTCATGGCATCAGTTTTAATAGAACACCTACCTAAGCGGTCACAAATGGGTGTCAGAATAATTTGGTGAGTTTGCTGCCTTTTTTTTTTTTTTTTTTTTTTTTTGGAGATTCCCAACTTTTTCACTAGTTCTTAAATGTTTCTGGTCCATTTATAGGTTTAGAAACCATTATCTAAAAGAAACTGGCTAATAAGTCTAAGTGGAAATCAGGCAATATTTGTGAAAGTGCTTAAGTATGTCTTTTTACAGCTATTCTTCTTGTGTTTTGCTTTCATGAGAATTTGAATATACTAGAATTCATACATATATTCTTTATTATAAATGCTAGTGATTGTGATATAAAGGATAATGGAAGAAAGTAGAGAGATTAGGAAGTGGTTAGAGGATGTGCTCAACATGACTTATGCAAATAATACTTGATAGCCCTATTAATCCTTTCAAAGTTTATTTCTGTATAATATTTGGTAATAGTTATTTGTTCAAAACATACATTTTCAATGTTTATGCTAAATACATTTCTACCACACTCAGAGAAGGCAATGGCAACCCACTCCAGTACTCTTGCCTGGAAAATCCCGTGGACGGAGAAGCCTGTTGGGTGCCGTCTATGGGGTCACACAGAGTTGGACACGACTGATGTGACTTAGCAGCAGCTACCACACTACTTTAAAATAAAATTTAGCAAATTATTGAATATTTGCTATTGAATATATTGAATATTGAATAATTACAATTGTGATATATTGTATGAGTTAATAACTAGTCAGGTTTGGTTAGATTATAAAATTATCCTTTATTAATGTAATTTTTCCTTAAGACTAATTTTATTTCAGTAAGTTGATTCTTCACTAAAGTGAAAAGCTTTAGTATTTCCAACTTTTAAAAATGTTTATTTATTCATTTGTTTACTTGTTTTTGGCTGTGATCAGGTGTTCGTTGCTGCATGAAGGCTTTCTCCAGTTGCTTCAAGCTGGGGCTACTCTCTAGCTGCGATGCAGGGGCTTCTCATTACAGGGGCTTCTCTTGTTGTAGACCATGGACTCTGGGGCACGCAGGCTTCAGTAGCTGCACTGAGTAGGCTCAACAGTTAAAGTTCCCAGGTTCAGGAGCATAGGCTTCATAGTCCTGGCACATGGACTTGGTTGCTCCGTGGCATGTGAGATCTTCCTGGACCAATGACTGAACCTGTGTCTCCTGCATTGGCAAGCAGATTCTTTACCACTGAGCCACTCAGGAAGCCTTTCCAACTTTTTTCATTTCTGACATCACTGTCCTTTAATATGAATTAAAATAAATCTTGCCATACCTCTGCTGACAAAGAGGATGTGTTTCACCACCTTAGAAATGTTATTGCCAGAGATAGAAATTGTGCTAATACAAACGATGCTTTCAACAGATGAAAGTTTATCCTATTTTCTTTTCCTCTTCAAAGTCACTGTATACTTAAAGAAGTGATCCAGGACAACATAAAATGTGTATCAAGTCTTGGGGCTGAGAAAGAGATCCAGGTAATGTTAGAAGAGTCAATGGAGAAACTGAGCCCAAATACCTCTCTCTGTAGGTCCCAAATGATCCCTCATCTCTAGCGGTTCTTTTTAGCAGATGTTGAGCAGAATCAGCTAGCATACTTGGATGGTAGCCTCCCCTCAACCCAACTCATGGAGCACTTAAATGTTCCAGTCAGGGTCACCCTTTAGATTTGCAGTTCTCAACTGTTGCTGCTGCTAAGTCACTTCAGTCATGTCTGACTCTGTGTGACCCCATAGGCGGCGGTCCACCAGGCTCCCCTGTCCCTNAGGAGGGCCAGGAGCTGTCAGGGATGGACAGCTGGGGGCCATCCGAGTGAGGTCCACGGGAATTACAGCAGCCCTCTAGTCCCGGGACAGCATAATCTAGTGGTGAGGGCGTTTTCTTGAAGGCAGGAAGAAATGGAAAGCTGTCAAAATAAGCACATTTTAAAGTTGAGGTGAAAGTTGGCGAATTTTCAGGCCGTGCAGTTCTTTAGTTAGTGTCCAAAGAAATATTAGCTCCTTGACATCCTTTTCGTTTGGAATTCTAGCAAAAATGTGTTTTGCCAGTGTTTCCCTCAGGAGTTGTACATTGCCCACAGCAGGGAAGGAAAACTTCAGCAAGCATTCTCAGGTTGCTTTTAACTTCAAGTTTGTGCTCTCTAACCTTTTTGAGTGTTCAGAAAAAGTATCTCTTGCTGAATTTCTCATGTAGGATTCCGTCTCTTTTTCTCTGGAACCTGGCAATGTTTGTTTATTGGTTTTTATAAGCATCTATATAAATTTAGTCCTTGCACGAAATACTCCCCCGTTGCCACAGGCTGTAGTTTAGGGATTAGAGAATTCTATTGGAGAAAGCTGCTAGTGGCTTCATTTTCCAAGAATGTAAGTCATTTCCTTTTTGTGATTTCAGGGAGTTGATATTTCACAGCATCAAAACTTTGTGGGGAAAATTTTCCGTAATACATCTGTCATTAAAAAGGCTTTTGACTTTTGGATTTCTCTTCTTAGAACAGAGCATAGTAGGATCAGCACTGTGAAAGGATCAGAAGTTTTTCAGAATCTACAGCATTATGAAATTATTGTAGAAAGTAATTTTAACAGGCACCAAAATCTACAGACCGCCTGCCGGGTAGAAGGTGGGGGAGGGGAGAAGAACAGAAGAGAGAGGCAGGAAAACAGATGCCTGTGCTGTTGTGCTTTGTAGTAAAAAAAAAAAAAAAAAAACAACAACTTCTAGCACTTAATCATTTTTCCTTGGGTGTGGTTTTGAGAAATAGAAGTATTATGTTAAAAGTGAAAATACTCCACAATATGAGACAGCTGACATTTAAATGCTCTTTCAGTATGTTTGTAAATATATTGGATTTATATTTCATATTAAAATGGACTTCTGGGATTATTAGATGAGAAGGGTCCCCCAGGGAATATCTGCTATCCAGTTATCTGCAGGATATCTTTTCCAGAAAGCAGACTGTCTGTAATATGAACTAATTCTGCCCGCCCCTCGCCGGCCAAGCCCCCACTTTGAATTGCTTGTAAGAGTGCCTGAGATCTGACACTGATGGACCACGGTAATCACCAGTTCTTTCAGGGCCCCAAACACTTTAAGGGACAGGAAATCTTTCTCTGCTTCTACCCCCCTCCTTTTTGGGGGGCAACGGGGATGGGTTAGCTACTAGCTTCAGATACATAATTTGAACTTGAGAATTAAGATGCTCCTGGCTCTACCAGAAAACCTAATGGGCCAGTATAAAAACTATTGCTTCTGAAAGGGAAATGTCCATGTGCTAGGTAGTAAGTTTTAGCTACAAGTTATTTAAAAACTCATTCAAATGGACTAGCTAAATTGGATGGGGAGGTGAGGAAGTGCAGAGCTTTTTGAGATTCTGAACTTTGTTTCCACTTTCAACTACACTTATAAAGCTTTTGGCTTTCTAAACTTATGACATAATAGACTCTGTAGCCTTTTGTGGCAGATGCTTGAAATGAAAGATTCAAACAGAATTGTTTTTGACTAGGCTATCAAGTTCAGAGTTTAGTGTAAATGAATCCTGTCTCACAACTAACTTTTTTGATAAAGGAATTCTTTGTAGTTTTTAACTTGGATGCTGCATGTTTTGATTTCTGAGGCTGTGGGTTTAAAAAAAAAGCCAAAACCTGCAAACAATTATTTTAATACATGAAAGCCCATACCAAGGAAAGATTCAGTCCAGATGTAAAAATGTATGTGAATTTTATATTTGTATGATCTCAACCAGTTTCCCCTTTTGTTGATGAGGCTGCCTGGATCCCAGATGGCATTTGCAAATTATCCCTTAGGTGGTTTTCAGAGTTCAGAACTAAATTTCACCAGCTTTCTCCAGTCATTTTAATATTGTCTCAAGTCTTCTAAAGGATAGAAAGTTTTCTGCATTTATGGAGAGATGAATTTTTCCTACTACTCATTAATACCAACCCCATAAATGCCCTGGTTTGGTAGATGAAGACTATAGGGAAACTGGAGGTATTAAGTAATTATTATTATTTAAAAATAATATATTAAAAATATATTATTAAGAGGTACGGACCTCCAGTTTAAGTATTATGTATCCTTTGGGCAGAGTATAGAAGCTTTGGATTTTGTTTATGCAGTTACAACTTCTTTTAAGGAAAAAAAAAGTTTTAAGTGTGTTTACAGTCTTCAATAGAATCTTGTTGTAACTCAGTTTGAATGGTTTCTGATATAGCAGTTGTATGACATACCTCTACTCTTCTTTCTCAACAAGAAACAAGACACACAACTTACAAGAAAACTCCAGTGTTTTTTTTTATCTTGTACTCCCAATAACAGAGTCATAAAGGGTGTGTGTCATACATTAGCAATGAAATATTTTTAGGATGTCTTTGTATGATTATAGAATTATACATTTTGAGTGTTTGATTACATTGTAATTGTGTGTGAAACAATTTAGTATAGGAGGAGGATAAGGAAAGGTTTAGTGGAGGAATTAATGAGTGATAAAATTTTAGTTAAAAAGTATCTTTCCTGAAACCCAAACAGGAAAAAATGGTATTGTTGGCCTCTGTAGTTAAACTTTGGTATAGGGAGTAGTTGAGAGGGCCTGTTGAATTGCACATTATCCTGAGGGAGAGGCTTTGGGGGCCTATAAAAATAAGTAGGAACAAGTTAAAGGAATAGTTTGAGAGGAAGGAAGAAGTAGAAAATTGGGCATTGAATTGCAAGGAAAATCTAAACTTAGAAGGATGAGTATTGAGGTAAAGACTGAAGTAGGGAAAGCTTTATATTTAAAAGTGGAAATTAAAGAATGAGATCTTCTCTGCTGCAAGAAAAAGGATTAGAACTAAGGTGCGCTATAAGGTCTATGTACAACATGAAATAGTGCTTCTGTCCTGGAAACCTTGCCTGCGTTTGTGTTGAATCACTAGTTTGATGTTATAAATATTGCATTCAGAGATTGGATGCTTGTCACTGTCCTTTCTTCCCCTACACACCCCTCCCACCACTTTGCATTTCAAAGGCTGGAAGCATTTTTCATCTAAACTCTGATGATTTGAGAAATATTTAATTAGTTCCCTAGCATTTGGGATATCTGCTAATGCCTCCCCCCTAAGCTCTGGGTCCAGAGGGACTCTCCAGCTGTAAGGGCTGAATTTATCATTAAGTTTTGAGTGAAAACAAGCAATCTGTGGTTCCAATTATCTTGTATGATTTAGTGGTGTAATTTCTTCTGATGGAACTTTGTGTCCTATCACTTTTCATATGTATCAGATGGACCAGTCATGCAGTATACACTACTGATCAAAGAAGGATCACAGAACACTGGGGAAGGGAAAGAAATCAATGATCTGACAGCTGGTGGAGAAAAATGTTGTGCCGAAACATTCACAGATGACCCAAACACTGCACGAAGGAGATGGCATTGTTTCCCAGAGCTTCCTTGGTNTTTTCATATGTATCAGATGGACCAGTCATGCAGTATACACTACTGATCAAAGAAGGATCACAGAACACTGGGGAAGGGAAAGAAATCAATGATCTGACAGCTGGTGGAGAAAAATGTTGTGCCGAAACATTCACAGATGACCCAAACACTGCACGAAGGAGATGGCATTGTTTCCCAGAGCTTCCTTGGTGTTGTCTGTATCACAGCATTTTCTGGAATGCCTTTCCCCACCTATGTGGCCTTACCCAGCAGAGTTTATAGCAAGAATCTAGGTAGAGATGTAGTCAGTAACCAGATCATTTCATTAATGTAATATAGTGATAACTCTTGACCAAAAGTAACTACTTGGAGCCTCAGTATTCCAGTTAGATTATCTTTTGATGTTTTCAGATGTTTCCTAATAACACTGCCTTTGTTCACAGATGTTATAGAAGTTTGAGCAGTAATGTTTTACTGGCATACGAAGATATATGGAAAAGCAATATTTTATACTCCCTTACAGCCGCAGTTTCATGTGAAGGAGGAAATCACTATAAAAATCAAGCAAATTCTGCATGAAGATTTTAGAAAAATTAATGAAGCCTCGCATTTAACTTCTCAGGTAGTTCTTTGTCTGATTCACATTAGATGAAATGTAGTTAATTTTCTCCCCCTCTGTTAGCAGCACTTATGCTGCCCAGTTTTAGTACATGGTTTTTGTTTGAAGAGAGTGGTGTCCCTGTGGCTTTATTTCTTTGAACTTGTTATTCAGTAGTTACATACAGCCAGAAAAATGCACTGATCAGAAGTATACAGTCCAAAGTGATCACATTTAGGCAACTAGCATCCAAATCAAGGAACAGAACCTTTCCAGGTACACATCTCCTGCCCCCATGCTTCTCCATGCAATCTTAAACCTTCCCCAAGGATGACCACTATTCTGACTTTTATTGTCATGTTGTTGTTCAGTCGCTATGTCTGACTCTTTGTGACCCCAGGACTGCAGCATGCCAGGCTTCCCTGTCCTCCACTATCTCCTGGTGTTTGCCTAAACTCATGTCCATTGAGTTGGTGATGTTATTTTAACCTGTTCTTGGGCTGCATTTAAATGCAATCAAATGTAAGTTCTTTTTCGTGTCTTCTTTAACCCAACATAGTGTCATGTCCAAATTGATTTAGGCAGCAGTACTTCTTTTTTCTTTTATTTCTATGAATAAATATACTGAGCTTATCTGCTCTGTTGGTAAACATTGAGCGGTCTGGGGCCGATCTGTGGGGCATGACCTTTTGATGGCTCAAGAAAGAGCACTTTGGAATTGAAAGAATAACCTTAAAATTAAAAAAAAAAAAAAAAAAAAACGGGGGGAGGAAGAAGAGTAAGAAAAAAATGCATCAGAAACATGAGAGAAAAAAGTACAATATCCCAGAAACACTAAAGGCTCAAGTGTCTAGATTCTGTCTAGGCCCACAGAATCCTAGTGTTTCAGAAACACATTTTGGAATATACAACTGGTTGTTGCCTTTCACTTAAGAGCTGGCAAGAAGGAAGGGACCTTAGGTGTCAGCTAGCCCCTTTATGTTTTAGAGGTGAGGGGAACTAAAGATCCAAAAAAACTGAATGACTCAGTCTTACAGCTCACGATAGCACCAAGAGTGGAAGCTGCTTCTGACTTGCAGTTTCATTTAGACTACTGCCATCTGAAGGCTGGAACTCAGCCCCTGACCCTGTGGTCCAAGCAGTGAGTCCACTGGCCTGGAGGATGGGGTGATCTTTCTTGAGCCACACAAAGATATCCTATGGCTCTGTTCGGATAGAGGCAGACCTACCCAGAGGAAAGGGAGCTGTGGCCAGTGAAGCAGAATTGCACTTCCTCAAGCCTGCTCTGTCTCTGTCCCCTACACAGAACCCTTGGAATTTTTCTTTAATCCCTTTTTCCTTCTGCCCTCTGTCTTAGGGCTCTCCAGTGAGACTTTGGGTTGTAAGTGCCAAGTAGGTGATATCTTTAGGTCCTTCCTGGCTCATTGTTTTATTCATCCATGAATAGTCTAATGTGCATGCTAAGTCGTTTCAGTCGTGTCCAACTCTGTTCGACCCCATGGACTGTAGCCTGCCAGGCTTCTCTCTGTCCATGGGATTCTCCAGGCAGGAATACTGGAGTGGGTTACCATGCCCTCCTGCAGCGGATCTTCCTGACCCAGAGATCAAACCCACATCTCATATGTCTAACCTGCATTGACAGGGAGGTCCTTCACCACTAGCGCCACCTGGGAAGCCCAAATGGTCTAGGATGGACCCTAATTTCAAAGGACTGCTTTCTAAATATTTTCAGAAGTTTATTCTTGAGAATAAGAATATATGTAAATACACATACATTTTTGCTTCTTCTTGCCATTATGTCCCCTCTTTTATACACTTTTCTCCTCTATCCCCCCATTCCCATCAAGTTATTTCTTAAATTCCTTGGAAGTATCCAGTTTCTGATTTCTGTCTACTGAAAACAACAGTGAATTTCTTATGCTAAAGTCTATGGCTGTCCCCAGGAAGAACTTACTATAAAGCGTAGGGTTATGAGAAATCTAATAGATAAAGTGCTTGTGAAGGAAGACTTTTTTTTTCCCATGTGTCCCTCAAGAGAAAAAAAGACATTTTCATGTATTAAGAAAAGGCTCAGAATTTCAACTTAGACTCATTAGCAAGATGGGGAAAAGGTTAAAAAAAAAAAAAAAACCTGAAGTTTTATAAATGGGAGTAAATAGTATAGCCTGCTCAGGTCAGATGTTGCTTATAAAAGCAAAAACTTAGCATATATGATTTTAAAAAATAAAAGATACCTGGGAAAAGAATGTTCAACATAGAGCCTGACAAGCTTCTCACTGAAATTGCTACAGAAAAGTGTAATAAGTTCTGAAGACAAAATGGAAAAGAGGCAATAAAATATAAATGTTAAGAACAAGACTTTTGAGATTAGTTCCCTGGGGTCCAAATCTAGGCTCTGCTGTTCTCCAGTGTGTAATCCTTAGGGAAGTTATTTAACTCTCTGAACCTCTTTTCCTCGTCTGTAAAATGAAGATAATAGTAGCAGCTATCTCATAGGCTTGTTTTGATTAAGTGAAATAACAGATGTAAAGCAAGTGGCAGTGTATGACATATAGTAAACGAAGTTAGTGCTTATTTAAGACAAAAAGAAATGATGTACAGGAAGATTTCTAGTTCTTGGAAGTCCCTAAGTTTCTGTTTACAAGCAATTGTTCACAGCTTTTGTATTTTGATCGCATTAAATAGGCAACAAATTGTAGTATTTCTCAGTCACAGATGTTGGGCAATCTTTACTGTTGCACTAAGAACAGCTGGCATGTCCCACTGATCTCTAATTGATCAAGTTATTTTTCCTAACTCCTATTTCCAGCAGTCTCATTCCCCCAACTTCTGCCTGCTTGCTAATGATTTCTTTCCAGCTGCCAAAAAGTAAATTCACAGAGTTTAAAAATTCTCTTTGTAACGAATAATGTTACACAAAGTACTTTTAGACTTAAGGAGTACCAGTGGTCCATGTCTTTTTATCTTGTACCCTGTAGATTTCATGTGAGTCCTTTTTAAGAAAGCCACTATTACTGGGATGAGGCAATTATTATTCCTCTAGCCCCAACCCCTACCATTATCACAGTTTACATAATGTGGGTCAGGCCACGTTACGATTTTCTGTTAGGCCCAAAGCTTAAGATTTTTAAACCATTCATTCAAAAAAAATTAATAGTCTGAAAGTTTCCAAGAGATATTTAAGAAAAACAAATTTAAGCACATTAGAAAGACATTTACGGTGGAGCCTGGTGGACTGCCGTTTATGGGGTCGCACAGAGTCGGACACGACTGAAGGACTGAAGCAACTTAGCAGCAGCAGCAGCAGCAGCATAGTTACAAACCCAGTTAAAATAGGCACAGGATGCTCCAGAATAATCGTGGAGTATCGTTTATTAAAAGGATAGCATATACCTCAGGTAACCCTGTGTCCTGTTACATGTTGTATAACATCTTAAACTTAATAAACCTAGTACTTTAAAAATGTTCACCAAGTCCATCAAAAAACAGCTTTTACTTCTGCATGAAGAACTGAGTACTGTGCTGACTACCTAGTGAAAATCTTGCAGAATTGTTTATCTAGGTGGGAAAGCGAAATATATGTGTTTGGAGATGTATTAGATGTTTCCCGGTAAGGATTAAGTGGACTCCTGGAGGAGAACTAATGTTGGCTAAAGATAAGATGGCTCTGGCTTCCCTGGGGCTGCTGCATTTGTGTTGGGTCAGGAGATCAGGCTGGGATCTTTGTAGTCTCGAATACAAAGGAATTTTTTTAGGAGCAACAAAAATGTTCAGGATTTGGTAAAAGTCTCAAATTTTAGAAGAAAATAATGAAATTGAAATTATTAAATGTTTAATTAGGTTCATTCATTCATTCAACATAATACATGCCTTCTGTGTGCTAGGCATTGTTCTAGACCCCAGAGCTACAGTGAACAAAATAAAGAAAAAAAGTCCGGCCTTTGTAGAGCTTATATCCTAATAGGAGATAAACACTGAACAAACAAAGCTATATGGTACTTTAGAGAGTAGTAAGTGTGTTTGGAGAAAGATAAAGTAGAGCAAGGTAAGGGACTAATGTGCTGAAGAAGGAAAACAGGGCCTTTGGCAATTTCAAATAATGTGGTTATGGTAGGGCTCACTGAGAAGGTGATTTGAGGGAGGAAGTTGGCCATGCAGAGATAACTGGGGGAAGAGTGTTCCAGCAGAGGGACCAGTGAAGGCCTTGGGCAGAAGTGTGCTTGGTCTGTTCCAGGACCAGTGAGAAGGCCACAAAGTAGTAGTAGATCAAGTTATGGATGTTTAGGGAGCTCATCATGTAGGTCTGCCTGGTGGACCATTATAAGAACTTCGGCTTACTCTGAGTGAAACGAGAAGTCAGTAGAGAGTTTGAAGCAGAGGAACAAGGTGCCTTGACTTGCCTTTTAATAGAATCACCAACCACTGTGTTGAGATAGAAAAATAGAGTGGGGTAATCAAGGCTGGAAGCAGAGACAAGTTAGCAGCTGTTCGCAATAATCCAGTTGCGAGACACCACTACCAGTAGAGGAGGTAGTGAGAATTGATCAAGATTTATTTCACAGGTAGAACCAGTAAGATTTCCCGGCCAACTCTTTGAGGAATATCATAGAGAGATCAGAGGAAGGATAACACCAAAGCTTTTTGCATAGTTATGGAGTTGTCATGAACTGAGATGGGGCTCTGATGGAGGAACTGGTTTGGGAAAGATAACCAAGAGCCATTTGAACATGTTATGTTCAGCCTCCAAGAGTAGTTGAGCAGCTTGTTGGATTCAGGAATCTGGAGTTTAAGGAAGAGATCCAAGCTAGAGATAGAAATTTGGAAGTCTCCAGCAGACTTTGGATGAAATCATATAGGGAGTGTATGCAGACAGGGAAAACAGTCCATGAACTAAAGCTTAGGTCATATCAGTATTTATAGTTTGTGGAAAAGAGAAGAAATTTCATAAGAGTGTACCTTAAGCCAAAGGAAATATGCACATATTTCTGACATAGTGGACCTAATTGTTTCCATTCCCTAAGTAATAGTCTTATTATTAGTAGATATTAATTCTATTGACCCATACTATGGGAGGAAGGAACTATGAGTTACTTTTTATGTGATGAAGGACTTGGGCTGAGCCTGAGGCACTTCAGGCTTTAGAGGGTGAGTTGATAAGTTGCTAAGTTGCTTCAGTCATGCCTGACTCTTGGCGACCTCATGAACTGCAGCCTGCTAGGCTCCTCTGTCCATAGGAGTCACCAGGCAAGAATACTGGAGTGGGTTACCATGCCCTGCTCCAGGAGATCTTCCCAACCTGGGGATCGAACCTACCTCTCTTACATCTCCTGCATTGGCAGGTGGGTTCTTTACCACTAGTGCCACCTGGGAAGGAACAAGTAAAGATTACCGAGGAGTAGTCAGAGGGACAAGAGGGAAATTAAAAGAGTATACCCGAAGTCAATAAAGAAGGAATGTCAGGGAGGAGAGAGTGAAGCAGTGATGTCAAGTGGCTTGAAGACTGAGAGTTGCTTATTGGATTTAGCAACCTCAGGGTCACTGGTGAACTTGACAAGAGTTATGATAGTGGAGGAATAGGGAAAAAATCTGGTTGGAGTGGGCTCAAGAATGAAAAGCCAAGCCTCAGAATGTGAGAAAACAGTAGCAAATGAAACAAATGATTAATTTCCAAAATATACAAGCAGCTCATACAAATCAATACCAGAAAAACAAACAACCCAATCAAAAAGTGGGATAAAGACCTAAACAGACATTTCTCCAAAGAAGACACACAGATGGCTAACAAACACATGAAAAGATGCTCAGCATCGCTCGTTATTACAGAATTGCAAATCAAAACTACAATGAGATATCATTCACACCAGTCAGAATGGCCATCATCAAAAAGTCTGCAAACAGTAAATGCTGGAAAGGATGTGGAAAAAAGGGAACACTCTTTCTCTGTTGGTGGGAATGTAAATTGATACAGCTGCTGTGAGGATGATATAGAGATTCCTTAAAAAAACTAAGAATAAAACCACCATATGACCCAGCAATCCCACTCCTAGGCATATACCCTGAGGAAACCAAAATTGAAAAAGACACAAGTATCCCATTGTTCATTGCAGCACTATTTACAATAGCTAGAACATGGAAGCAACCTAGATGTTCATCGACATACGAATGGATAAGGAAGGTGTGGTACATATACACAGTGGAATATTACTTAGCCATAAAAAGAAACACATTTGAGTCAGTTCTAATGAGGAGGATGAACCTAGAGCCTATTATACAGAGTGAAGTGACTCAGAAAGAGAAAGAGAAATATCGTATTCTAACACATATATATGAAATCTAGAAAACTGGTACTGAAGAATTTATCTATAGGGCAGCAATGGACACACAGACATAGAGAATAGACTTATGGACATGGGGAGAGGGGAGGAGAGGGTGAGATGTATGGAAAGAGTAACATGGAAACCTACATTACCAGATGTAAAATAGATAGCCAACGGGAATTTGCTATATGGCTCAGGAAAGTCAAACAGGGGCTCTGTATCAACCTAGAGGGGTGGGAAGGGGTGGAATATGGAGGTTCAAAAAGGAGGGAATATATGCATACCTATGGGTGATTCATGTTAAGGCTTGACAGAAAACAACAAAATTCTGTAAAGCAATTATCCTTCAATTAAAAAATAAATTTTAAAGAATCAGAAAGGAAGTAAAATTTTAAAAAGGAATGAAAAGCTTATTAAGATAATTCTTATTTTCAGTTAAATTTCTTATACTATAAATATTCAGTAATGTAAGTGAATATATTTTAATATGTCTGATAAAATGTGGGTAGGGACTTCGGAACGCTTTCAACAGGTTCTGACAGAAAATGGGGAGCCTCTGAGTTTCCCACTAATAGAGTTATGGTAGAATCGTTTTGTTTCTAGTGATATGTTCTTTAATTCAACCCATGAACATTTCTTATTCAAAGGATACGGTAGAGCCAAGGTGACACATGTGCTTCAGCTTTTTTTCAGTAATGAAGATAGATTTGAGTTGACCAGTCTACACATCATGGTACCCTTCAGACCTGAAAACTTTCATTCATGGAGTGGATGACTCAGGTTAGGGGTTCCCAGGGACCAGAGCAAATTGAGTAGTAGAAACATTGCTTGTTAATGTTTCTTTTATACTTTGATGCCTTTCATTGTGAATATTATTTCAAGGCATGTGATTAAGCAATTTTCATAGTTCTGTATTTTATATCATAATTATGCACTAAGAATTTTNGTTCCCAGGGACCAGAGCAAATTGAGTAGTAGAAACATTGCTTGTTAATGTTTCTTTTATACTTTGATGCCTTTCATTGTGAATATTATTTCAAGGCATGTGATTAAGCAATTTTCATAGTTCTGTATTTTATATCATAATTATGCACTAAGAATTTTCTCACCTGGGAATTACCTTTGAATTATAATTCTAACTTTCTGTAATACTGTCATCAAAACAAATCAACAAGTCTCTGATACTAATTATCTTTTCTTTCTCTAAGCTTATTGAAATGCTAAAGCATAGGCCTTTAATGCCTAAGTATTGTTTTTGGATAGTTAAAAGCTTATAGTGATTGGTAGAATTAAAACATTGTTACATTTATTTGAGTGCTACTTGGTAATGAAAGTATACTGTATAGTAAGTCTTTAGAAAGTTGCTAATTATGGGAAAATACTGGAAAGGGTATGAACTTTTCCTTTGTAGTAGATCATGGCACATGTTTTTTGAGAAGTGGAGCTCCAGTGATTATATGTGTGTTTCTAGTGGGTTGTGCTATACACATATAATGTCAGCATTCTCTTAGGTCCTGCTTATCAACACTGTTTTATTACTGTCATTTTGAATGTTATTTCAGCTGAGGCTTATAAGTCACTCTTCAGTTAGTTAAATGAAAGAAATTGGCCTGTAACAGAGAAATACTTACACAAGGCCAATGTGAAATAATTTGGCAGTGCTGAGTATATTACATGATAAATACTGGAGTGTGCAGAGGTATAAAACTAAGCAAATTATGAAATAAATATGAAATCTCTGGAGTCAGTGACTGCAGGATGAAGTCCAGATCTCTCATCGTGGAATTCCACATGGCAAAGCAGTGTTGCAAGCCTGTGGTGCACCAGCAGGATTGGCTGCAAACATGTTTTGGTTTTAACATGGTGTTGAAAACATTTATTTTCTAGCATTTAAAAACTGAGAAATTTTAAATTAAAAAAAAATTGAATTTTACACCTTTTGTTAAAAAATTGGGAGGTGTGTCAGCAATCTGTTTGGCGCAACATAACAGCTTCCCTTTTTATACGGGTGTGTGCTCCACAGTCCCCACTGTCCCCAGCAGAGATCTCTTGCCTCCAACATTGAGGCCAAATGGCTGTTGGTGTTTTTCATCCTGCAGGCTTCACTGCTTTGTTAACTGCCCCTGCCAGTGAGTCAGTTTGCTACCCTTCTGTTGTAGATACTTATTTTCTAGTGCCATCATCACAAAGCTCCTTAAGTCTACCCAAAGTGTTCTCCTCTTTGTCCTGTCTAGCACATACACACTTAGTCTGGGTCCTGCGTCTTCCACTCCTTCCGCTGAACTGAGCTGTTTATTGCCTGTATCACTTCATGGGAACCAAGCACGTGCTGTTGTGTACAATCACATATACAACCTTTTATATGTATATACTGACTTCTCAACTGTGTTAGAAGTCTCTTGAGGGCAGCAACTGTATCTTTCAATTTAGTAGTGCCTATCAAGTTTTTAGATTTAATCGATTAACTATTGTTCAGGCACCCCACTCCAGTACTCTTGAAAATCCCATGGATGGAGGAGCCTGGTAGGCTGCAGTCCATGGGGTCGCTAAGAGTTGGGACACAACTGAGCGACTTTACTTTTGCTTTTCACTTTCATGCATTGGAGAAGGNTAGATTTAATCGATTAACTATTGTTCAGGCACCCCACTCCAGTACTCTTGAAAATCCCATGGATGGAGGAGCCTGGTAGGCTGCAGTCCATGGGGTCGCTAAGAGTTGGGACACAACTGAGCGACTTTACTTTTGCTTTTCACTTTCATGCATTGGAGAAGGAAATGGCAACCCACTCCACTGTTCTTGCCTGGAGAATCCCAGGGACGGGGGAGCCTGGTAGGCTGCCGTCTGTGGGGTTGCACAGAGTCGGACACGACTGAAGCAACTTAGCAGCAGCAGCAGCAGTATATGGTCATGTATGATTATGATGCTGTAAAAAGATGAGAAAATATTAAAATCTTGTATAAAATCTACTTCTTCAGATTAGCTTTTCTTAATTTACTGTGTCCATTTCACTGTAGCTTTGTAATCATATTAATGTACTCTAATTGAGTATTAATTCACTAAACACCTCATTTATTGCCAATTCTCTGATTCAGTGACATAGATGGATGACGTTTCCAAGTATATAGGTCATTATACATACCGTTTATTTATTTTAGATGTGCCTCTGAAAGCTATTATTCTTTCACACATCTTATTTTCCCATTCATATGGCAAATAGCGTGTCCAGTATATGGGAAGCCTTGGGGGGGTGTGAACCTGACCAACATGATGTACCGGCTCTTCAGAAGCTGTCACCCTTTAGCTGGAAAGGCAGGTTTAAATAGTGGAGTATATAATTGTTCAATTTTGATAAGTATTACTAAGAAGTAGGGCATTCTCTGAGATCTTGTGACAGAGTGCTGTGATCTGGAGGCCAGGGCTATAGTGCGGAGTATGACATGACACAACTGAATTCTAAACACCTGGATTTTTCATAATTCCATAGCAGTTTGTAGAATATTCCGAAGGTAAAAACTTTACCTTAAAAACAAATAAATTAAAGGGTAATTTCTGTAACAAAATAAGAACTTAAAAAAAAAACTTTTCTAAAGGATATACCATTGGCTATAGATCTTTCATTAATGATAAGGAATTATAATTTATAGCACTATAGTCTTTGTTTGATACCTGAGTTGAACTCTGTTTGAATGTAAGCAAAAAGAAGTGGGTTGGAAATTTCAGAAATAGCTAACTTACAAAACAATTTTTGTTTTATGAAACTATTTCAAAAGTGTAGTAAGAACTTATGGCTTTTGAAAATAATATATAACAAACTAAACTGATTTATTCCTTTGAGACTAGTTAGTGGATAGTACTTTTATACTTCCAAGCCCATGACTGAGAAACGTGAATGGGTTTATCTGTCTGATCTTGGAGTGAGGTAATGCGGTGTTGTGAAAAACCTTAGCACTATAGTCAGTGACAAATGAGAGCCAAAAAAGAGTAGAATTTTGTGTGGTTGCATATATTTTATTAAAACAGACATGCTTTAAGTATTTTTTTTCTAAAGAAAATAGAATTTTATGCTTAATCTATAGAATATAGTGGTAAAATTAATTGTTTGCATGGTTTATTGTCACACTGAAACAAAGGTCAGCTGCTCTGGTGCCATTTCTGAAGTTTTGTTAAGAAACGCATGTTACTTGTAATTATAGAAGATAATTCAGAAAAATCCACATGATTAAGGAAGTTTTAGTTCAAATAAACCCAAGATTTTTAAATATGATCTTAAAGAAATGCAAGGAGATCAAATCAGGGAGACATTTTTAAGAAATGTCAAATGTCCTATGGAATTTAAAATAAATTTCAAATAAGTTTGTTTAAAATATCTTCAAATACTGATTAACTGAGCCCACAATCACTTTCGAATCAGTGAAAAGGCTGTTGAACTGATGATTTGTAATTTACTAAATTATTTGCTTTTACTGATGCCTGGAAAGTGAAAGTGAAAGTCGCTCAGCCATGTCCAACTCTTTGGGGCCCTGTGTAGTCCATGGAATTCTCCAGGCCAAAATATTGGAGTGGGTAGCCCTTCCCTTCTCCAGGTGATCTTCCCAACCCAGGGATCGAACCTAGGTCTCTTGCATTGTGGGAGGATTCCTTACCAGCTGAGCCACAAAGGAAGCCCAAGAATACTGGGTAACCTATCCCTTCTCCAATGGATATTCCCAATCAGGAATCGAACTGGGGTCTCCTGGATTGCAGGTGGATTCTTTACCAACTGAGCTATCAGGGAAGCCCAAATAAATAAGGAAGGTAAGCATTTCTTTCCTTCAGCTAGATTTTCTAGCATCATAGTAACATATCTGTAGCACATTTTGTATTTTAAGTGGAACTTTTCCTTGTTTACTTTATTTGATCCTCAAGTACTAATCTCCATGTTACAGATAAGGAGGTTAAGTGACTTGTATGACTTGATGCCTTTACTTGATTCACCTCGTGACAAAACCAGAACATGATACTCTTCTGTCTCTGAGACCTGAGCTTTTTATTTTTGCCACCTCAGTCATAGCCACTCTGTTGATAAAACATTTCGGGAGTGTTTGCAACATATGCTACAACATTTTGATTTGTTGTTGTTTGTTTTTTAGCTGCCTTAAGTAAGTTTAGTTTCTGCCAGATACTAAGTCAATTTGTGGTCCTGAATTAGCTTGCACTAATTTTACCATAATTTGGGGGTCACTCTGAGCTAGGTAGGAAAATCTTTTCAAACATATTCTACTTCCCATGATAATGCATTAAACCTGGCACAAAATCCAGATCATCAGATTTTGTCTTGATAAAACAAGATATACATGAAATTTTACACTGTCAATCCTTTGTTCAGAACAACTACTATCTTGAAAGAAAAACTCTATTAAGTTGTAGGATTGGTTAATAAAAGGGAAATTAAAATAGAGATTTTTTTTGAAATTATTGCACATTATGTATTTAAAGGTGAGACATTAAATACAGTTGCCTGATTTCTCTTTAGAACTTTATAATCTTTAAATTGAAATAAAGGCTCTGAAGCTTGAATGAATAGTGCTAGTGTTTCATGGAAGCATATCTACTATACGCACATCTGTAGGGAGTTTTACTTACATGTGGATTCTTCAGAAGAAACATAATTTAGCACAAGAACCTCTGCAATTCATCTTTTACTCAACGATCACTTATGTGCCAAGCAGTTTGCTGGAAACTCAGTGCCTGGATCTGTCCTCTATATAGCGGTCCCCAACCTTTTTGGCACCAGGGACCGGTTTCGTGGAAGACAGTTTTTCCCCAGAGCTGGGGAGGGTGGTTTGGGGATAACTCAAGTGCATTACATTTTTTGTGCACTTTGTTTCTATTGGTATTACATAAGCTCCACCTCAGATCATCAGGCATTAGATTCCAGAGGTTGGGAACCCCTGCTTGTAGAAGTTAGAGCCTGAATGATAAGAGGAGAAAGACAAACAAATGAACAGTTGTACCATGTGACAAATGAAATACTATCTATTAAAAATTCTGCCATTGCAATTTTTGTTTGCCAAGAAATTTTCTTTTGCCTTTCCAGAATTCTTACTGGATGATAAACTTTGTAAACATAAAAGACCAACATTTATTTTTACTTAGTATTCTTTAAACTTATAGATCTATTTTCAAATCACTGTGACTTCCTACATTTTAATTCTAAGGTCTGTTTTAAACTTTTTTGAAGCCATTGATTTAGCCAGTTTACCTANTGCTATTGCAATTTTTGTTTGCCAAGACATTTTCTTTTGCCTTTCCAGAATTCTTACTGGATGATAAACTTTGTAAACATAAAAGACCAACATTTATTTTTACTTAGTATTCTTTAAACTTATAGATCTATTTTCAAATCACTGTGACTTCCTACATTTTAATTCTAAGGTCTGTTTTAAACTTTTTTGAAGCCATTGATTTAGCCAGTTTACCTAATGTATTGTTTCACTTTTTATTATACCCTGCGTCATGCAGCAAAAGGTTTGAGATGATGTATTACTTAACCCCGAAGGCACTTTAGTGAACATGTAGATTCATTAAAATTTTTTAAATCAACTTTATGTATTATAATTATATACAATAAAGTCCACAAATTTTAAATAGAAAATTTTGTGACTTTTGACAAATGTGTGTAATCAGTGTCACAATCAAGATAAGTTTTGTCATACCAAAAAGTTTTTTTACAGCTCCCTTTTAACTTCTCCCCCCCCCACCACTTCCTCTTGCCTTTTCCCCTTACCTCCCCATCCCTGACAACTTCTCATCTTTAGTTTTGCCTTATATATAATTTTATATAAATAGAATCATATGGCATGTAGTTTTCTCTGCCTTCCTTTTATATCTGGCTTCTTTCACTTAGCAAAATATTTTTCAGATTCATCAGTTTTGTTGCATATGTCAGTAGTTCCTTTTTATTGTTGGATANTTACCTCCCCATCCCTGACAACTTCTCATCTTTAGTTTTGCCTTATATATAATTTTATATAAATAGAATCATATGGCATGTAGTTTTCTCTGCCTTCCTTTTATATCTGGCTTCTTTCACTTAGCAAAATATTTTTCAGATTCATCAGTTTTGTTGCATATGTCAGTAGTTCCTTTTTATTGTTGGATAGTTTTCAGTTGTTACAATATGTTTATTCATTCATCTGTTATTAATGGGTATCTGGATTGTTTCCAGTGTGAAACTATTATGAATGAAGTTACTATGAACATTCATGTGTAAGTCTTTGATGGAATATCTTTTCATTTCTTAGGGCAAATACCTAAGAATGAGATATCTGAGTTACATGGTAAATGAATTTAATTTTATGAAAACTGTCAAATTGTATTCCAAGGTAACTGTACTATTTAACATTCCCACCAGCGGTATCTAAGAGTTCTAGTTGCTCTAAATTCTCAACAAGACCTGGTATTCAGTCTTTTCATTATAACCATTCTATTGAGTGTGTAGTGGTATCTCACTGTGGTTTTTGTTTACACTTTTCCTAATGACAATAATGTGGAGTATCATTTCAGATGTTTATTTGCTGCTTCTATATCTTCTTTGGGGAAGTGACTATTTAAGTCTTTTGGCCATACTTTTTATCTTCTGTTGGTTGTAAGAACTCTATATATATATACTGGATTTGAGTCTTTAATCAGAGAAGAGATTTAAAAATGGTTTTCTCAAGCCTGAGGATCACCTTGTCATTTTTATGTGACTTGCAAAGAGCAGAATTTTTGATTTTAAAGAAGTTCAATTTCTCTTTTTTTGAAAATGTTTCATGATTTTTTGTCCCCTAAGAAATAGAGGAAAACAATAGGATGCAAGACTAGAGATCTCTTCAAAAACACTAGAGATACCAAGGGAACATTTCATGTAAAGATGGGCACAGTAAAGGANAGTGTGCCGGAAGAAAGATCCCAGGGCTCCTGTTTTGGTACTTTTTCCACGCAGCCTGGCCCTTTCTCAGAAATCCAAAGCCCCGCCATAATGGCAATGCTGAGGTTGCTTTCATCCATGCGCAGGATGACTCCCAAGGAAGGAGGCTGCCAGTGGGAATCCCAGCACCCGGAGCCCTGGGGAGCAGGTGACTTTTCAAAGCTCTTTTGGCACAGAGGTCCCCCGTTGTTTGGGTTACTCGACTTGCTTGAGGTGTATGTAGGAGGATCCACCTGGATCAGGAGAGTGGGGTCCCATCCACAGGAGACCTGGTCTTCCAGGCCCGTGAGGGGTTCATTCTCTGGCACCTCGTCCCCAGCTCCCTCAGCTGCACCACAATTCAGCCTGGGGGACCCTGGGCAGCGTGGGTCCTGGCATGTGACACTAGCCCATTCCCTGAAGCCTAAGGGCTTTGGTTTAGTTTCCATTTTTCCTTTTTAGATTTGATTTTGCTTCTGTATTTGGGTTGCAGTTGACTTACAGTGTTGTGGTTGTTTTTGGTGTAGCGCAAAGGGATTAATTTATGCATATACATATATCAGCTCTTCAGAGAAGGCAATGGCACCCCACTCCAGTACTCTTGCCTGGAAAATCCCATGGGTGGAGGAGCCTGGTAGGCTGCAGTCCATGGGGTCACTAAGAGTCAGTCAGGCACGACTGAGCGACTTCACTTTCACTTTTCACTTTCATGCATTGGAGAAGGAAATAGCAACCCACTCCAGTGTTCTTGCCTGGAGAATCCCAGGGACGGGGGAGCCTGGTGGGCTGCCGTCTATGGGGTCGCACAGAGTGGGACACGACAGAAGCGACTTAGCAGCAGCAGCAACAGCAGCATGTCAGCTCTTTTCACTTTCTTTCTTGTACAGGTTCCAGAGGCTGAGCAGCATTCCCTGTGCTTTGCGGTAGGTGCTTCTTGATGATCTGTTTCATACATGATGTCGCGTGTATTTGAACCCCACCTTCCTCACTTCTTTAGAGTACAGGTGTCTTTTCAAATTACGGTTTTCCTTGGCATACAGGCCAGGGGTGGGATTGCTAGGTCACGTGCTTGTTCACTTGCTCCGTTGTGTCTAACACTTTGCAACTCCATGCACTGCAGCATGCCAGGCTTCCCTGTCCTTCACCATCTCCTGAAGTTTGCCAAACTCATGTCCACTGAGTTGGTTATTCCATCCAACCATCTCATCCTCTGCCTCCCCTTCTCTTCCTGTCTTCAGTCTTTCCCAGCATCAGGGTCTTTTTCAATGAGTCAGCTCGTCGCATCAGGTGGCCACAGTATTGGAGCTTCAGCTTCAGCATCAGTCCTTTCGATGAATATTCAGAGTTGATTTCCTTTAGGATTGACCAGTTTGATCTCCTTGCTGTCCAAGGGACTCTCAAGAGTCTTCTTCAGCACCATAGTTCGAAAGCATCAATTCTTGGATGCTCAGCCTTCTTTATGATCCAACTCTCACATCCATACATGACTATTGGAAAAACCATAGCTTTGACTACAACTTTGACTGTTGGCAAAGTGATATCTCTGCTTTTTAGTACACTGTCTAGGTTTGGCATAGCTTATCTTCCAAGAAGCAAGTATCTTTTAATTTCATGGCTGCAGTTAGCATCAGAGGTGATTTTGGAGCCCAAGAACGTGAAATCCATTAGTGTTTCCTTTTTTTCCCATTTTTTGCCTTGAAGTGATGGGACCAGATGCCATAACGTGAAGGGACCCAATGTCATTATGTTAGTTCTTTGAATGTTGAGTTTTAAGCCAGCTTTTTCACTCTCTTCTTTCACCTTCATCAAGAGGCTCTTTAGTTCCTCTTCCGTTTCTGCCATTAGAATGGTTTCATCTGCACATCAAGTTTACTGATATTTCTCCCAGCAATCTTGATTTCATCTTGAGCTTCATCCAGCCGAGCATTCCAGATGATGTCCTCTGCATATAAGTTAAATAAGCAGGGTGACAATATACAGCCTTGATGTACTCTTTTCCAGATTTGGAAGCAGTCGGTTGTTCCACATCCAGTTCTAACTGTTGCTTCTTGCCCCGCATACTGGTTTCTCAGAAGGCAGGTAAGGTTGTCTGATATTCCCATCACAACAGTTTGTTGTGATTCACAAAGTCAAAGTCTTTAGCCTGGTTAATGAAGCAAAAGTAGATGTTTTTCTGGAATTCCCCTGCTTTTTCTATTGTCCAGTGGATGTTGGCGATTTGATCTCTGGTTCCTCTGCTTTTTCTAAATACAGGTTGTATGTACACCGGAAAGTTATCAGTTTAAGTACTGTTGAAACCTAGCTTGATGGATTTTGAGCATAGTTTAAACATTCTTTGGCATTGCCCTTCTTTAGGATTGAAATGAAAACTGACCTTTCCCAGTCCTGTGGCCACTGCTGAGTGTTCCAAATTTGCTGG